>CAJNOQ010003195.1:0-21053 GCA_905250885.1 Didymodactylos carnosus | reverse complement strand
ACTCTACATGACCTTTCTTTGCAAAGTTATAGAATTTACACGAAGAGCCCTAAATTAATTTCTTCTTATTTCTGTAGCTTTTAGCTGACAATGGACCTTTAAGGGCTTTTGTTGTAAGTTCTATAACTTTGCAAAGAAAGGTCATGTAGAGTTGGGAGAGGTCTCATTTTAATCAGAAATGTGCGGGCTACAATCATGCCTCATTAAGAACGATTCGGGTTATTTTTTGGGGTTTCTGAAAAACTCGTTTTCTAGAAAACCAGGTCTTCGAAGGGCTATGCGGAAGCCGCATGGTCGTATTCGTAATCAGCATGGTCGATAACCTATAACCTACTAGATTCCGAGCAAAAAGCGTTTAATCACTTCGTGGGGTTCCCTCGTGAATGGACAAAAAATACCGAATGAAGCTATACCCTTCTTAAGCAAAGCCGTAAGTGATAAAAATGAAGAATTACGGAAGTATGCAGCATATACTTTATGTTATGTTAATAGTGAAAACTTTATGATACCAACAGGTGCTTTCGAAATTGTAAAAGAAGATTTAAAGAGAAATGATACTGAACCATATCAACAGACATTATCAAAGAAACATAATGCCATATAGACTTTTTTTACCGAGTCATAGGGTTTCTAAAATTGAACAACTTCATTTTTAAGACGTTTTTCAGTATTTTTCCTATAACTCGACCAGCAAAGGTCTTAAAAGATCTCCAAAAATTACATTTGCGAAATGACGTTGAGTATCTCTGGTAAAATTTTTAACCGGATCATACGATTTTTAAGGCTAGCCGTAATGTGGTCCAATGGAAAAGCGAATTTTCTGTAAAACTCGTGAACGGAAAGAGTTAAGAACTTGAAACAAGAAAATAAGTGCTCCATTGAGTTTCCAATCAGTTGTGAAAATGTGAAGCTTTAGTGACTTTTAGTTTTTATTTCCCAGCATTTCTATGGAGAGCCCAAAATGAGGGGAGGGGTATCCTTAATTCAGATCCAGAAATATTTTAGGAAAGGTAACATTCAGGTAGAGAAATTCGACAGCAAAAAGACTTTTGCTAAAAATTCAATCTCTTTTCTAATAATTTTGCTTAATTTTAACCCTAATATTTTAAAATTTTTCATACCAAAATCATTTTGCTATTTTATATTTTTATGGTAACCCCGCGAGCTAGCATGCCAGACGATGACGGAATAACCGTAGAGAGAAAGACTAGCTTGATCGTTCCTTATATAGATGACTGGCTTTCAATGAAAGAAATACATACATCTAACGGTTGAATTTCCACGTTGTTTGATTATTCAATATATTTTATTAGCAAATAAAACAATAAAGAAGTTTAGCTAGTATACATAATACGACGTGACCTGACTGCGACCTTTCATCACGTATAAGTGAAAACAAGCGCTGTCTTTTTAAAATATTAAAAAGTTTTAAAAGCTGTCAAAATCAGGCTCAAGATATTAGACAATAAAAAACTATTATTATGATACAGTTGTTGTCGTTGAATTTCGATAAATATTCATATCCCGACTCTCACACACCTTAAGTCACCATATTTGTCATGTAAACAATTCTAAAACATAGATAAAGTCTACTCTTCAAATTATAACGTTATATACATATACTTACCCATCCACTACCCATCTTTTCACATTCCTCTTGAGTACATCCCGGTTCTTGATCTACAAGAAACGATACAGAAAGTCTATCATCTCCCATTCTAATGCTTATTCATATTACATTTTGATTTTTCATCGTGATGATCATTCGAATCCTGTCCGTAAGATGCAGAACTCAGTATTGTTACTATGAAGCCAACTATTAATAACGATTTAATAATATGCATTGAGGTTAGAGTAAAATATAAGTAGTTTGTTTTCTTCAATGGTTCTTAAATGAAAAGGTGTATATATATATTTAACAGCAATCAATAGTCACATATATGCTCTGCGAGAAAAATCAGTATTGTACACGTAGGAAAAGAAAGTCATGTAGTATGATGCACATAAATTGCAAAAATTTTTCAGGCGTGTTGATTACACAAGATAATGTATTAATTATATAAGAACGAGGATGCGCATATGAAGGACAAATAACTACGAAAAAGCCATGCAAAGATTCCTAAAGTGCGAAGCAGTCTAGTACTAACTGGAGAAAACAAATGAAAGTTGTCAATAAAAAAAGTATGTGTACGTCAGTGATGAAAACAGCGTCCATGTTCACGAATTTGCGCACATGTACTCACTTGTGATGACATAGAATGAGATCGCAAAGATAGAAATAATGAGTACCCGTAAACACCTGAAAATAACTACTCGAAGAACAGCGCGGAAAGATACAATGTATCCCACTAGACTATGTTGATATTAATAGGTGTACTCTGTGATTTGAGAACCTACCGGAAAGAACTAAAGGCAAAACTTTGGATGAAAGAACTTTTTCCACAAAGCATCATGAAACAGATTTCTTTAATCAATTTTTCATGTTGACTTCGGATAACATGTGTATTGTCTTAAATCTGTTGTAATAGTTAAGCCTTCTCCGAGAGTTCTGAATTTCTAAAATGGCCCAGTTTTCGCCACGTTTCGAGTTTTTCTTATCGAGGATTTCCCTAAAACACAAATACCTCGGTCAAATATCGAGTTAGAAGTCAACGGTTTTGACCAGAGAAGGAACACCAGCTATAATGTTACTGTACATTCGTGGTGGAACACCTGCTATAGGAAGGAATACCCCGATATCTCTTCTGCTTAGAACGCTTACTTTCTCTATGTGATATTTATTTCAGCCAAACGCTGTGATTCAAAATTAAATATTTCCAGTCACCAAACATGGTGAAGAACTCGATAACATTTCATTTTCCGGGAAATATAGTAGTTTTTCGTTCATTTTGTTACTATTTGATTACTCGTTAACTAAAAGTAACAGTGACATCACTAAAATTTATTTTTCTAAAATAGATCTTCTGAGGATCCAAAAAGACCAGTTTAATCCTCTAGACACTGAAGTAGTAATATATGGTTTCTTAGCTCATATCAAAATAGCATTTCTGAGAAACCTTAGTTTCTAGCGTAGTCTGTGATACACGAACGCCAGTCATAAAATCCTACGAGATTATCACGTAATTAATATGTGCGAGAAGGGGAAGAGGATGCTGCATGATGACCAGGCGAAGGTAGCGGTTCATGAAAAGGGGACGTACTTATTATTTCATTCAATTATTTCATACAAACTGAATGTTAACCACTAAACGTCCGATGAACAGACATTCGGAAAAGCATGTCTCGACTGAGAATCGAACTCACGACAATGGTTAACAAGACCGCTGAGCTATCGAGGCATAGTCCTGGCATGTTTCTTCGAGTGAATGATCTTAGTTATCGAAGTGTATATTGTGGTGGTATCTCATTCGCGCCAAAGTCGATCGCATACCACCCTATACTTAAATCTGATAGATCTTCGAAGGAATCACCCAGTACTGACGCAACGTTGACTCATTTTCACTGCTATTTCATTGAAAATACTTTTGAAGCAATAATCTGACGAATTCTGGTCAAAACCGCTGACTTCTAACTCGATATTTGATCGAGGTATTTGTGTTTTAGGGAAATTCTCGATAACGAAAACTCGAAAACTGGCCGCTTTAGAAATTCAAAACTCTCAAAGAAGGCTTGCCATCACAATAGATTTAAGACAATACACATGTTCATGAAAATAGTGGCAAAACTCTAATTTTACCTGATCATTTTTAGTCAGAGTTAGAATTTCAATTTGGTCTAGAGATGTTTCAGGCAAATTTTAAATTTGCCTAGTAAAAATCAGAATTTTAATTCTGCCTAGACAAATTTAACATCTGTCTAGTCATGTTTAAAATTTTAATTTTGCCAAGGCAAATTTTAAATCTGACTGAATTTTAAGTTTGCCCGCAACATATGTGTAAAAAAGTAGTGAAGAACAAAACAATGAATAAAAACAACGCTGAACTGATTTTCGCGCGTTCTTTACATAGCGAAAGAGAAAAAGAAAATAGAAGGATATATGTCGTGCATATGCGAAAAGAAATATCTCCTTTTCTCCTGCATGGCTAATATAAAAATATTGTTTTTGCTCTGTTCTTTTTGCCTCAACTTTTGTCTGCATAGATACCATGTGAAAAGTGCGTTCGAGCTTTTCCACGATTCTATTTTACGTGCTTCTTTATTCTGTATTTACACTATTCTGTATTTATTTACACAGTAGATATCAAAAATACATAAAAACGCAAGTTTTTTAACAGCAGGAAATAATTGTGCACATTCATTTACACATGGTTTCGTATGCGTAAGGAAAAACCAAGCAGCGCTAGTAAAGTAAAAATAATTGTAGCGTTTTTTTTCAAAAACAAATTCAGGTACGAAAGAGTATTGATCAAATTTTATTACAAAGAAATTAACATTGCATATTACGCACAGGCTAAGTTTTTGATTCAACATACGCTCATCGCTCCTGCTAATTCATATCAAAACCGGTCAGTGAGACATGAATTTTTCAGAGATCTCAGAATATCAGTACGCAGTGTATTATCAAAAAGCAAGCCCAGGACATTTTACAGAAATTTATATATTTGCGTATTCTAGTGTATTTTCATTAAGCATACACGAGAATACACCAGAATACGCAAACATAAATTTCTATAAAATGTGCTGCGCTTGCTTTTTGATAATACACTGCGTACTGATATGCTAACATCCTTCGAACCCTCCTCTAGTACCTTGCCGAAGGTATCTAACAGACATACATTGAAGAGAAACAGAAATCATTTCTCATTCACCAGCTTTTTACAGTTTGAAAAGTGTGCAATGTGCTGTGTGGAGTGCTATGTCTTTCGTCAAAAATCTGTCTTCTGTAATAATGTGTCTTCAGGGGCGGATCCAGAATTTTTCAACAGTACGAGCGGTTTTTAAATCAGCGTTTCGAGGTAGTACCAAATTGACTTTTTTTTCTGTGAGAGTGCATGCTACTTCGTACCCGAAAACAAAAGTTAAAGAAATATACATTCTGAAGTTATTTCGCAAATCAAGTTAGGACATTCTCTTAATCACATGCTCATGTGAACTTTTTACGTTATTTCTCCTACTTCATTATGTAGTATGTTCACATTTGATTCTTGTTTTTTAATAAGTCTCATATTTACGTCAACTTCTATTCTCTTTTAATTTCAACATCAGAAAAGTTAAATTATGAAATTAATTTTACGACGAGATTTTGAAAATTCGTCAATTACCGAATCAGCCGTAATATTGATATTATTATTGATGTACATATTTGCCAGCCCTGTTAAACGTTGTTCACTCATAGTTGATCTAAGGTACGTTTTAATAAGACGTAAAACAGAGAATGTCCTTTCTACGGACGCTGTTGTGACCGGTAACGTGGAGAAGATTTGAAGTAACGTTTTGACGTTGGGAAAGAATTTTTCGTCACATGCATTGTACGCGTCAACAGCTGTTTGTGGTCGTTCGGTCATATTATCGCATTTTAATTTCCATCGTGAAAATTCTGCTTGATGAATAACCATATTACCACCGTCGGGTAATAGATCATGATATAACTGAAGTGCTGGTATTAATTCATTGAGTGTTTTTAAATACGCTGGTGAAGATATTGTTAATGCTTGTTTGACATGATCTGAGAAACGATCTGTTATTGATGTAATTAAATAATCGAGAATTGGAATAAAATAATTCAATTTGAAGTGTTCTTTTGCATCTTTAGCTGGCACATTATTTCTATGAACCTGGAAAAATGAACATTTATTCTCCTACGAAAAATTAGGAGACACAGAAGCGGTTTCTTCGCCTACTTGTCGTTTGGTTATGCGAGGTATATCAATTGTTGAATCAGTATATTTAGCTAGTTCTATTGCTCCTTCGAAAATGTCATCGTATTCAACATCCGGATCTTTTCGTATTTTGTTCAATATAAATAGTATATCTTCAATCGCATCTTTACAATGCATTAAATCGATTGACTTATCTTGCAAATTTTCTATGTATGGAAGGGAGATAAACAGCTACAATTATATGCATATATGTGGGTAAACACTCACTCGAAATGATAAGGGTAAATAATAATAATTTATTTAATGTGAGCAACGTGATGATAAAACCAGATCCAATTAATGCTGAGTGATAATTGATAGCTAATGACAACGAATCAGAAGGTTTAATAGCAGTTACTTCATCGAGTGAATCAACTATTGATTCGTATAGTGAATAAAATGTTTGAACAGATTCATGTCGTTCATTCCAGCGAGTAGGACACATATTAATCAGTTTCTTTTTAGTCGATTTGCTTTTCGTTGTGTTATTATTTAATATTTGAGTACGAACGCTTGACAAGCGAAAAAAATTATAAATTTTTTTAATGTTTCCAAGTACATTTTGTACAGCTATCAAATCACAACCGTCAGAAATGGCAAAATTGAAACTATGTGACGCGCAATGAACGTAAAGGACCCGAGGATATTTTTGTGCGATAATGGCTTGAACACCTTTATGTAATCCTACGTTTTAAAGAAAAAACGTGCATTTGACGTTTAATTTTCTATTCTAACTCCCTACCACTCATTGCACTACCACCATCATAACCTTGACCCACACAATTATTCATATCGAGACCTAAATGTATCGTCACAATTAAGAGGATACATGTACACAAGGCACTAATTCCACTAACTAACCTAATGAACTAATTTCTTGTAATAATAATGTCGCTAAACCTAATCCCGTTGGATCGATAACCGCAGCAAATTTTAAAAAACGTTCATTAATCATATTGTTGTAGACATATCGAACACATATGCTTGCTCGTTCAACGTTTGCGATGTCAGCTATTCAAGGATAAAGATAGAAAAGATTTGGAAGAATAGTGAATCTGAACTATGTGTGTTCCTACCAGTCTCATCTAACATTACTGTAAAAAATCGCGCTTCTTTCACTTGAGCAATAATCTGTTGAGAAATTAAATCATTAATACACGAAATAATGATATTTTGTGTCGTTTTACTAATATACGTTGCATTTTTCGCCGCTGTTTCCAGATGTTTTTGTAAAACTGAATCTCCTCCACTGATACGATATTGAAGGAGAGCTCTAAAATTCCCTTCATTTGTCAGCGAAACACTCTCTTCTATTGGCATATTTAAAGCACCGTCGTCGCGATGCCCTCTCATTGCTATATTTTGTTTTCCACATAATAGAACAGTTTCAACGATAGGTCTCAAGCGTTTCCTATTTTCTTGAATTTGATCTCGAAGTTGATTATCGAGAAGCGCCTTAGTGAGAGTGATTTATTACATTACTTACATTACTAAGAAAGAACCGAATACATAGCAAAATCTCTACAGCTTTTTTATACCTGAATACTAATTAAGGGGTTTTCATACGTTTGCAGAAAATTTTCCGGAAGACACAGTGTCTTCCGGACTGAATAGAATTCATGAGATTTGCATGTCTGATGTATCTTTTAACGCAACCACCCGCTGGGCATTCATTAACAGCTGACGCTCAAGCATTTCTTTCAGCTGTTGTACAATTATTTACTACTTATTTTCTATATCTGATTATTCATATCCAACCCATGAAAATCATATTTCTAACTTCTTCTAATTGTAATGGTGTTCATTGTTGAGCATTTTCCGGCCTGTTCCGCAGATTGTAGTGAATTCTCTAGCAGAATTGCTAAAAATTGCTGCAGACCAATGGAATCACTGTCACAATAGTTGTTTTATTGAAAACATTGGCCCTTTTTTCTAATGGCACTTTGTTTACTTTTTCTCAGCAATGAAAAATCGTTTTAAAACCTAAGCAACACCAGGTTTTGTTCAGTTTTTACGCTTGTTCGAATTATATATAACTTAAGAAAATCGAATATATCGTAATGTCCCTCAACAAAAATTAGAGTCCTTCAGTTTTTAAACAAGATTTGTTGACATTTTTTTTAAAAGATTCTTTTCTCAACGAGGATAAGTTTCAGAAAGCTTAAAACTAGTGTATGTTGGTAACTTTGGATGGAAAATCCGCAAATGGTATTTAAGAGGAATTTTATTTTTTGAAGGTTCTATCGTCTTTTTACAGTATTCTCGATTGTCTCATGGAGTCTGTCCTAACATAATCCTTGCCTTCTTTTTTAAAGAAAAGCTAGGGGAAGCGGATCCTAAAGATTAAGTTAGAAAACCACTGAGTGAGCACATCACTCGTTTGCTGTATTTCGTTTCACTTTTATGTGCGCCGTGTCGATATGTACGAAGTTGACGATATTTCTGAAGCTTTCTTTCAGAGTATTAGTTTGGATCCGGAACGAGATAAGAAATGTCTTTGCCCGAAGGTCAGAAATCAGTGATAGAAACGTATCCAGAGAGGTGGTGTGATGCAAGTAATGAACAATAGGAATCGGTATGACCTACATCTATCAACGTTTACAAACTATTCGTGCCTCAATAAGATTATTCATTAAAAAAAGAACATTGTTATACAAATATATAAGACGATCGTATACTTTTGATTCGTCGTGTAGTTTTATTTTCGACAGTTGCATTATCTTTTTTCATGAGAGTTTGATGAAAACTGAAAACACACTTGATTATTTTGAAAAGTGACTTATGTCAAACCAGAATGAAAACTTATTTCTTGGTTAGTCGTTTCTATTACTGATGGTGATGTGAAGCGCAACTATGTTTTTGTTTGTCGGTAAAGCCAAGTAAATTTTATGAGGTCGCGTTTCTGGATAGTAGTTCTGTTCTTCTCCGTTTTTCTATGCAAAATCGACATGTTCCATTCTAGATTTCATTTGTTTACATTCAAGAGTTGATCAACTCAAAGCATCTCCATTAAAGCAACAAAGAAAAGAGCATTGCCATGAGCGATCAGCTTGTTGTAAAACTGGAAGAACAAAATAGTCGTCGTCATCAACTGGAACAGCTTGATTTAGAAGCACTTCCAAACGAACTTATTCTTCAAATATTTGGATATTTCAATGCCTATGATGTTTTCAAATCATTTTACTCATTAAATGTTCGGCTTAATAGTCTATTGCACGCCACACATTTGCATATTGATTTAATAAATGTTACAAAAGCCGTGCACAATTACCATCAACAGGTCATAATATCAACTAGCAACAGCAATCAGATGATAACAGCAAAATTACAAGATATCAGTGACAGAATCAAAATTTCTGATTCATTAGTGGCAATAAATCTACAATCGTTAACAATCGATGACTTAACACTTAAAAATATAGGTTATGTTAGATCCATATTACTGAAACTGAAACATCTGACATATTTAAGTTTAACGTCATCACCGGATTGTATAAGTACAGATCTGACAGACAAATTGATGGAAACAATATTTACAGATAGTGAAATGAGTAGATCGTTAAAATCATGTAAACTATCTCTTGCGGATCCGATTCGTTTTCGAGATAACGTAACAACAAACGCAAGAGCATCCGCTATTGAATATCTATCATTTTGTCAATGGTGTGATATATATCAATTAACCTCGCTATTAAAACGGGTACCAAAAATTAAGAGCCTAACAGTTTATCTCTGTGGTGATTTTGAAGATACTGATCTGGCTTTGTCACCGTTGTCCGAAAATCTGATTTCATTTCAAGCAGAAATTTATCGTGTTCCGTTTGACGATATTCAATTGTTATTAATAAATAAATTATCACCAAAGCTCGAGTATTTAAAACTTTTCACAATGAACCGTCTTGAATATATGGATGGGAAGAAATGGGAACAATTTTTATCATTTTATTTTCCAATCTTAAAACAGTTTCAGTTGTCTTGTACTGTTAATGATGTTAAAACACCACCAAATCTCACTGAAATAGCACAATCATTTAGAACAAAATATTATTTAGAACATAAATGGTACTATGTTTTTGATTATGATAAAGAGGAATTGTCGATGTATCCAGTAGGAACAACATTCGAAAATTTTGTAACGACAGGATATGATATTTAGACATTAGCAACAACGGACGATCCACAAATATTGAATCACACTTTTCAGAACATCAAAATTCTAGATCTAGCACTTTATGATAATCCAACAGCACTGACAAAGCGTTGTTACCCAAACGTTCATACATTAAGTTTCTCATCTAAATTATCTAGTAGTGTGAATGTTTCTCCAGCACTCATCGACGATATTTTAAATACAATTAGTGTTGCAAATTTAAAAACCCTACGTTTTCAAGACGGTAATTAAGTTTCACATTTTTAGCATAGACTTGCACAATATGGAGTGGAAACTCGATGCAAAAAGCGTGAACTCCTCTGTTTTACCTGTTAGAATTTATGAGCAGTTGAGAAGGAGGAAAATAGTTTCATTCTACCTTATACCATGAAGTGTCTATCTAAAGTGGAAACTTCTTTCCACCGAAACTAGTTGTAGTAGAAAAGGTATACCATAAGAGAGTCAAACAGTTTCTACACAAAACACTAATCAGCGTTTCTTTGAGGATTAGCCTTTCTTTCACTTGTATTTTCTGTTCTGGAAACTTTTACTGATGTTGATGGTCTAAATTTATGTTCGAGGCGTGGAGTTTCACAAAATTAGAGAACTTAACATAATCTTTGTCTTCTTTTTTCTAGGTGAAATTTATCCTCGAATGATGTTAGAATTAATTAAGTTCACGCCAAATTTGTCAACATTGGAAATATTTCATAAAGTTCTGTTGAATATCACAGATAATCTTACTGACGAAAACATCTGTTTATGTTTACAAAAATCTATAAAAAATTTAAAATTGATTTTCGATAGTACTCTACCATCAACAGATGATCTACGATTACTACTAGAAAAAATTAGTAAAAACTTAAGTATATTAACTTTAGTATCAACCGTTTCTGGGCAAGAATTTACAACTGATTTTGTTGAGCAATTAATAACAGAGAATATCATCGATGGCAATGTGATTGATTACGAGTTTGTTGATAATAACAGAGACTTATGTTTTTATTTCTGAGTAAATAATTCACGAAAACTGTGTCTACAGTATAAACTAGGTAGAAACAAATTAACAACAAAACAAGAACAACAGAAGAACAAGAAAAGACAACAAATGAACAACATGTTAATAAAAATTAGAAACAATTAAACAACATGTTTTTTCTCTAAGTTTTCTTTTTACTTACGTCTCTTTGCTTTTGCTTAGCAAAGAGACGTAAGTAAAGTTTGTAGCCGTAAGCAAAGTTTGCTTACGCCAATTTTTTTGCTTCTCTCTTGAACATTCGCTGCTGTCTTTTGTTGAACCGTTTTCTAGCACAAGCAAGAAAATTGATGATCTCTTGTGATAAAACTCTGTAATAGAAGGCAGCAGGATGGCGAGAGTTTCAATTTGAGCATCGTATTGGATAAATCACTTAGTAATTTCGAAAAGCTGGAAAAAGGGGAAAGCTTGAAAGAGTTATAGGTTAGTTGAAAAGCATAGTTATGCGATAGACGTAGCGATAGTGTGAGAGGTTTAACGATGTTATTAAATGTATTATTCATTGTTATTGTATTTGCTTTATTTGTTAGACTATCGCAAAGATATTTAAAGTGTTATTAAATATTTCAACCTTGATGTTACTTTTTGTAACGCCAAACAAACATTAATAAGTATGTAGCAGTGAAGGTATGGTTAGCAAGAGGGGATTTTCTTGAAATTTCAAACTACTATTCATTCCAAAATACAGTGCTGGTGGGCATTTTTGAATAAATTTTTGGCAGAAATAAGATAAAGACCTGCGGTTTTCGCTGTTCGATAGCCAAGACTTGAGCAGAATTTTTTTATTTTTTTATAAAAAAATGTCTCTTTCATTTATTATTCAGGTAGTTCGATCAACTTTAGTGTAGTAGGGTTGCAACAACAGCTTGTAAAACGGTGCCGTTGGTATAGTCGAAGAGAGAATGATCCATAGATGAAAACTAAGCAATTATTCAGACAGTTTTTAGATGATTTGTCCAATTTGATTCTCCTGAAAACATACATTTTCTTTTCATTTTCATTTTCCTATAATCCATAATCTTTGACGGAAAATTAACTAACATATTTTTAGATAGTATAAAGAAGAGTGGTGCGACATATATATTATAGACACAAAATAAAATCCACAACATGTTTTAAATAGAGATTTTAGAGGAAGACAAAGTTTACAAAGAAGAATGATTAGGAATTGTGTAATTTGAAAGGTAGATAAAAACTGTCTATCTCAGACTTTGTCTCTCTTAAACAAAATTTATCCACATAACTAGTACCGACTCATGCATGCTTTTTTGTCTTTTCATTCTTTTAAGTTAAGGAAACTTACCGACATTGAGGAAGAAAATCTGTTTCAATTAGTTCGAGGAATGGCAAGAGATATTTCTGGTACTTGTTTAGATGTGATTATCGTAGAGAGTTCTTCTTTTGTAACTGATATAGCTGTACGACTACCGTTGGGCCGAAGTGATCATAGCTTTATTGAGTTTAAAATTCAAATCCTATCTTCAAAAGCGAAAATAGAACGTACAGTTTATGATTATAATGTAGTTGACTGAAAGAAAGTGAATGAGCGTTTCAATGAAATACCTATACATCAGCTGTTAAAGAAGTACTATAATCTGAATGAAACTGTTACAGTCTTCGAGCAGATATTATTAGAGCATATACAGTACTATGTACCTAATAAGAAAATTTGTATTGAACCACGCGATAGAGTTTGGTTCAACGATAAGTTAAGAATATTGTATAAAAAAAAATATCAATTCTATCGTAAAAGCAAAAATTCTAACTATCGTTTTCAACTGTATGAAGAAGCCAGGGCCGTAATGGGGTGCCAAGATTGAGAGGAGGATAAAAAATCTTTTCCAGGGATGCAAGAAAAAAAAATTATCGCTGTGCGACCAAAAATAAAGGAAAAAAAATTTAATTTCTGCTGGGAGGAAAAGACAAATTTTTATTTTGAGGTGTTTTATTGAAGTCTGTACGTGGACAAAGCCAATAATCGCTTCAAAAATGACTGGAGAAAGCAACCAATGCGATATAAAGGTAACTCACATTGCGGGCATCCAAATGCTGATTGGATGGCTCTGCCCGATGCTGTCCTTCTCTTCTGGGTCATACAGAGCACATATGACTTCACTCTGCCTTCTATTTTTGCTGTCGGTTGTCGATATTTTATGATTACAGAAAAAATCACAGAAAAAAAAATTACAGAAAATCAGGTACGTTTTACTACGCGATACGCGGGAGACAAACTGCGAGCGCGGTATGTTCTACTACGCGATTCGTGGGAAAGGGTTAAACCTGTTTGTAAATTAATTTATGAGTCTTTTGAAACTTCAGTTTTTCTTGAAATATGGAAAAATGTAGTTATAAATCCAATGTATAAAAGTGGTAATCTAATTACCGACCTATTACTTTACTTAAAGTTTAATATAAAGTTTAATATAAAGTATCAGAGCGTCTAGTTCACAGACAATGATACAAGCAATTTATTAAGAATAAACTTCTTTCCGATTGTCAAGCAGAATTCATAGCTAATGATAGTACTACTTATTTGCTCTTAGATGTAGTGAATAAAATAAATTCAGGTATGATAAAATATAAAGTGCCCTAGAGAATGTCCAGTTTGTCTGGCCTTGAAAACAGGGTACAGACTTATTTATAAAGTCTGTCTGACTAAATAAGTTTATTTTCTTGTCCTGATCAGCCCCCAAGAAAATGGCAAGATAGGTCAAGAAAATCTGTTTTTTCTACTGATCAGATAAACAGTAGATCTTGGACTAGTCTTGACATTGTCCAAGAAACAGACACTGATCAGGGGTGGATAGGCTGTATTTTTCTGTCTAACTACAAGAACGCAAGAGAATTTATTTTCAGTTCTTTCCACGTGAACATTTATATCTATTATACGATGCAAAAGAAATGGAAAAAATGCCGAGCATTATTTGTGCATGTTCCTGATGCACTGGCGATCTGATTGTTTTCTGTTAGAAAGAGCAAAGTTTGAACTTCATGAAAATTATTAATACAGTCTAATCAACTCTTTTTCTAAAGAAAATGAAAAACGCACGAATTTCTACTTGAAAAGTAGATCGAAAGATAATTTATCATATCCGATTCAAAACAGCAATAAAAACGCTTCGGGTTTCTATAATCACATAATTTCAAACTTACTCTGCTATGAAAAAATACTTTTGATGAGAGCGATACATTTCAAGAGAGTGAAGGTTGCAAGAGTTTTTTGGACGGGGTTTCGTATTTAGATTTCTTCTCACTCAAACTAAATTACACACAATTTTGTGTCTATGTTCTTTGAAGTTCAGACTTTGCTGTTTCTAACAGAAAACAATTAGATCGCTGGTGCATCAGGAATATGCACAAATAATGGTCGACATTTTTGCCATTTCTTTTCATCGTATAATAGACCGATGTATATAGTTTATGTAATCCACATTCTGTCTAAACTATGCGGCAGACATGTGCCTGATTGAAGATATGTTCTCATTATTCTTATTCTAAAACAGAAATACAAAAAAGCGTTCGTTATATACACGACACTTCTTATTATCGTTACATGGAGTGCAGGCTATTTCTATACTTGAACGTTTTCCAGTTTATATCTGCATATTTTGACTTTTTCAAAGTACAGATACATAAGAACAAGTAATTAATTCACAGGGGAAGTGTACAGCAGTTTCGGTGAGTGAGTAGGGCACGCACTGAGTAATTGACTAAGGATTTTATGTCTTTTCAAAACCGGGGGTTTCGTAAATTACTTCGTTAAAAATTTTATGACAGAGTAAGAAATGTGTAGGAAACAATTGTCTAAAAATGAGAGGTTGAACAGCTCTGTATGATTTGTTTTGATATTTCGGCAGCGACATCTCAAGAAGACATAATCGATTAGTAAACGAGTCTCAAGAACATTTAACGGGAGAAGTAAGTGTTTGTCTGGACGAGTGGGAAGTGGAAAGAGGGCTCAAATTAATGTCTCGCGAGTCGCTCTCATGCTGCGATCTCGCCGTCCCCGTCAAAGAGTGTAAAAAGAAACTAAGAATAATTTATAAAAATAACAACTTATGTTATAAATTCAAAGTATTAACACAGATCATCCTAAAGTGGCGAATATAATTTTAGGAAATTTATTGTTTGTTAAATATCTCTGCCGGCTTAAAAGCTACAGACTTCGTCCTTTCGCCAGAAGAAAAGCAATGTCTCATGCTATATATGAAAAAAAGATCTTTGAAACTGGGCGTAATTTGGCGAAGCTGGAGCGGAAACCATTTTTCTCCAACAGGCATAATTTTAAGGCATTTTCACTATTTCGTGTCTCCCAACCAAGAGATTTGACCGAAAAACTGTTAAAGTGGCACTAGTCGATGCAGAATTTCACAGCACATCTTTTGGCAAAAATATTTTTGATCTATAATTAAACTGTAATTAGCTAACAACTAATTAGCACTAATTGGTGTAAGTGATTCAATTCTGAAAATCAAATCGAGCCTTAACATAAAGCACATTATTGGAAAGCCCGTGAAAAACTAAACAAAACACGTGTGTTTTGGATTCAATCCGAAATTTTGTAATGAAGAATGTATTTTGCGATTTGAGGATGTACTCCATATGGTTGTTGTTGTCGTTGAATCATTTGTTCGAATTTTGTCTGAGCATGAATAGAAGATGAAAATCGGTTACGAAATGCTGATTCGAAGTAATCCCATTTGTTGTTAAATGATTTTGCATTATCATCATACCAGGTGCCGGCTTTTGCGTTTCTTTGGCTTATTACTACTGACTTGTGAATCAACTTCGCGGAGAAGTCGCGTCTACCGATTTTCTTTTAATTTAATTTGTGTGAATCAGCTTTAGTAAAAGTCGAGTCTTCAGCTAAAAATTAATATCATCTGAAACATTTCAGTTGTTGTTATTTAATAAATCAATAAACTACGGCTTTGAGTCAGGGTCACCAATTGTTAGAGAATGTTCTACTCTGCAATCTGACTCTCCTCTAACTTTATTGTACCAGTGAATGAAAAAACATAAAAAAGCCCAACCAATACAATAATCGACGAAACAAAATGTGACTTATTGAATGAATTGAAAACATGTAAATATATATATATATTAGAGAAAAGTCTATAATCGATGGATGATGAATAGGCTGACTGTACAGTCAGAAGGAAAGAAATAGACAAACAATGTGTCACTGTATGCGTATACAATGAAAGATAAAAAGAAAGAAAAAGATCATCAGTGAGAGGTGTGATCTCTCACATGTACAAAATGTGTCTAGTTTTATTTTATAGTGGTATGCTTCTAAAGACTTTTATCAAAAACTGAAAAGGAATTTTCAGTTTTTCAAAATCTAAACAACTCATTAATTTCAATTTTTTAACTTCTAAAGTGTTATGAAAACTTAAATAATACACTTTATTCAGTCTTGTTTGCTCATTAGAATGGTATTGGCCACACTTTTAGTCAGATAACTATTCCGAGTATAAAAACATGCAGAGTCTAGTAAGAGACGTCAAATTTTGCTATACTAAACACTCCACGATTTCTTTGATCTTATCATTTTTGTGTCTTTGTTACATGAAGTAACCATTAATCAGGTTTATTCTTTGAATTTCATATGAAACCCAACAATAAAATCAACGTGCAATAGTGACTACTCTAGTTTACAAGAGCAAATTCTTTTCGATCTGGATCACCAATCTTTTGGGATCAAAAAATAACTGATAACGCATAACTCTGATTGCAGATAGTCCGGAAACCCGCTAAAACTATCGAACGTTTATTAGCCGTTCAAATCCTCGATCTGCACTTAGATTCTAAGAGTTTTTATAGAAGGATTTCTAAGTGGCATGGAACCCTAATATTAAGTAAATCTGACTTTGACATATTTGTAACTTGTTCATTTCATATACTTTTGAAACAAAAGCGACAACCACACTGGATGAGACGAGACAGGACGGACAACAAAGTTATTCCAGTCCATCTATCACATGTATTCATCCGAGAATGTGTTACTCTATGCTTATACACTATGAAAAAACAAGTGCTCCTTGACCAATGAATGGGACACAGGCATGGGCGAGTCCGAGTCCGGACTGGAAGATTTTTTGGCGGACTCGGACTCAGACTGAAGATTTTTTTGAAGTACTCGGACTCGGACTTGAGTTTTTGTATTTCGAGTCCGATCTATTCAACTTTTAACACAAATGAGTAGAGAAAAATGAAAAGCGAAATAACAACTCCTACTGTTTCACATGAAATTGAAAATTTTGTTCGGGAGACGAACATGGAACGTACCCTTATTTTCGAAAAAACAAATATCTATCCATGGCTCAGCGAATTAAAATATAACTCACCTTCATCAAAAGAATCTAAAAGATTACCGGACTCGGACTCCGACTCGGCTGGAACTTTTAAGGACTCGGACTCGGTTTGAACTTGCATGGACTCGGACTTGGTACCTCCCCGGGCTCGCCCATGCCTGATGGGACAGTTAAAGTATCCCGTAGTGGGGCAATTTTTTCTACGGGATACATTTTTGTGCTTGAAGTGTCCAGGACAGGACATTTAAAGTGCTTCTTTTCAGCTGGTGCGACACTTCTTTTTGAGCGTGTACAAGGTGGAAAAAGAAAATTTTTTTGGATTATAAACGTATACTACGGACATAACTCAAATTTATATGCATTACCAGTCTGAAATGTCCATTAGTGTGTTTCTAACGAGAAACGAGTAATGTGACTGCTTTGACCAGGTGATTATTAAGAATTAATAAAGGTCTTGGATCTGAGTCTTACCCGGGCTATGTCATTTTTGAGGGTGAGGAGGGTCATTTACCCGGGACTAGGAGAGAGGGAGTCGGGAAAAACTCCTTTATACTAACCAGCTATTACATTACAATCAGATATCCAAGCCGAATAATGGTAGTACGTTGTGAAGGGCATGTATGTAGTTCAATGCACTTTTCACGTGGTGAAACTGGAACTTGTCAACATGTAAGTTATCCTGGATTCCAGGACATGAAATGTGCGAACGGTCGTCGTATTGTTCGTGCAAAAGATATGTTTGAATATTATTTATAATCGAGAATAAATTATACATGCTGGACATATTTAATATGTGCTTTCAAAATAAATGACGTACCTTTTATAAATTGTTTTAATATATGTACAACACATCAGTGTAACAAATTAATTCATCTCTATTGTACAACATCATTTCAATTTCCATCACAACTTGTATTTTACAATTTTGTGCGTTTATATTATACAACCACAACTAAAACAGATTGGTCAACCAATGTATTACCAGCACATATATGTTATGATGCTAAACGGTGTAACGCATATTCTTCAACAATTAAAATTGACCAGTATGATTGTAGTGAATATAATGAATTTCAATGGGTACAAAATATACATTCAATATGACTTGATATCCTGGAGGAGAATACTGAGCGCTGTTCAAAAATATACATTGCTCTGAATGTTCCTTGCGCTATTGCGAGTATGTAAAACTTTCATTGTTCTATCGTTGGTCGGTTGGTTCATCCATGCATCGTCATACAAACAGGGTATAGAACAGTAGATAACGGAAGTATTAGCACATCTCTTTAGCATCACTTTGTTTATATGTCTCGGCTGTGCCCGAAACCAAATGAACTAAAGAGCTCAAACACGCACCATAATGTAATCTATTATTCCTAGTCTGTATGTATTATTTTCAGGCTTTTATTTTCTTTCTTTCATACTTTATTGGAAAAATACTAAAAATATCTTACTGTAGAGGTGGGTCAATAATTTTGTTACCTGCAGTATTTGTCGAACTTCTCAATCCTTTCTAATGTTTCTGGAATGATTTGTGAATTTTTTAATATATTACCCGGAAATCCTAGTTTTCGAAACTAACAGTTTTTGAAAAATTCCAAAAACAAACATTTCCATCAGATCTGACATGACCGAATACATATGTTTCATGCATCGGACTCCCACGTAATGACTCCTAAATCTCATCATCCAGTTTAAATTTTCATGTCAAACATAAAGAAAACGCGTTGTTGCTTTTTAATACAAGTATCAACTTGAAATTTAAACATACAATATGTGTTCGAGAATCTTATGAGTGTAGAAGATACTGATCCACTTCCATTTAGCATACCAGATGGAATACATCCAAGGATTGACATTTCATCAGTGGATCCTTCTTACTTATTCATTTATTCTTATTATCAAAACGTAAGAGTGCAGTTGGGTTTTTTCAACAAACATAAAGAAAATGTGTTGTTACTTTTTATTACAAGTATCAACTTGAGATTCAAACATACAATATGTAGGCAAGCATATAGTCAGTTGGAAAAAACTAAGCGAAATTCCAATGTATTTTTTTTATTGCATCTTATCAAAATGCCTGAGTACATAAAAGAATGTAATTTGTATGTAAGGCAAATACAAAAGAAACGTAAAAGTATGCCCATATGTTTTTAGGTTTCTATTCATAAAAATTAATAAAAGAAGTCTGACTGTGCAAAATAAAGATATTTTGAGGTTCTCTCCTCTCACGGAAAACCTTATTTCTTTCACATCTGATTTCGATGGCGCTTCAAGTGATTACAATCCAACTAGCTTAAACTAAAAGTTTGAGCTTGAAAGCGTGAAGCTTTGCCCAGTTATTGCAGACGGGCCGCAAGATGGAACTATTAGGAAAAACCAAGACTTTTTTGTTAGAAGAAGCAGAAAGCAGCAAGTGATCACACATGAAAGTAGACAGCTCAGTCTAAAATAATCAAGTAGAGAGGGATAAAAACATTGGTACGAAATTCAGAATGATAGAAAACCCACGTTCCATTCACTTCCGAGATTACCAGACAACAAGGTCACCCGATACGAGTGCCTTCAGAAATATTCTGCCACGCCCGAAGGATACAGATGAATGTTCGGACTTGCGTGAATGTGGAGTATAAATGTCAATGTCTGTTCTGCATATTTTGAAACTATAAGTTACTGTGGAAGCTTAGGAGCGACAACTTCCCTACAGAAGCAGGTACAACACTTGCAGGTAAAATTTGTCACACCTCTGTACAGACAAACACTTTATTTTATATGACCATAGACTTACAGTCAATGGAATAACTTAAAGAATTCTACAAGGTAAGCGCTCAGGTAATCTGGAATGTTTACCTACACTTTAGATAATCGGTAACAAAGAAACTTCTGAGTTAACAGTAGATTTCATCAATATTTGAATAAACAAAAACAGTAAAAAACGCCTGATTAAAACAAAAGCAAAATGAGACAAAATGCATTAAACAAAACAAAAACAGATTGTTCTTCATCTGATCTTCATAATCATTTATTTTTCTACCTTTTTAAAATTAAGAGAATAGTGTAGTGCGGTGCCATTTTAGATACGTTTTCTCAGTGTAGGGACATAAGTGAAATAGATGAAAAAACTTTATATCCTTGCTGAAAAGATAAAAGTTAGACAGGATTCTTTACATCGCAAAATTAATATAGTCAGTACGAAGATCATTGCGTTTTGGATTTTATGAAAATGTCAGATATTATACTGTCAAATTAGGAAAGTCATAAGATTTATTATTAAAATAAAGCAAAATAAAGATGTTTTTCAATTGCCGTGAACCAAACATATCTGAGTGTACCACTTGTAATAAAACGTTTAAATTCTTCACGATCTAATCGTCCATTTCTATCAGTATCCCACAATGACATTAATTCATGTGGACCAATATCAGGCATTGAATTATGAATTATTTCGTGTATTTCATCAATTGAGATTGTACCGTTGTGATCAAAATCTATTATATCAAATGCTATATTACTTAATTGATCATCATAACCTGTTGAACTATTTTCGCATAATACTAGAGCTCGCACTACTAGAAAAAATTAGTAAAAACTTAAGTATATTAACTTTAGTATCAACCGTTTCTGGGCAAGAATTTACAACTGATTTTGTTGAGCAATTAATAACAGAGAATATCATCGATGGCAATGTGATT
>CAJNOQ010003194.1:0-21070 GCA_905250885.1 Didymodactylos carnosus | reverse complement strand
ATATAACTGTGAAATAGACAGAACACGTTGACTTTTTTCTTTTCTGTGTGCGTGTCTTCTCCTTCTGTTTACATACAAAGACAGTCTAAAAAAATACTCGAAGAAACACAGAGTAGCCGATATATAATAGAGTTATTCAAATATGACGTAGATTAACAACTTCTTACTTATGCATATAAAAAGCGACTAACTCCTTAATTTGTACGTAGAGTTACAGATAATTAATTACTACTGAAGTGTGCTTTTTTAAATTAGTCTGCATTAATTTCCGAAAGTTCCAACAGGATTTTTTCGAGCATGGTCTTTAGAATGGACTTACTAAAATAAGAGTAATCTCGCCTTTCATGTTTTTTACTATGAGAATCATGCACACTATTCATAGTCAAACATGTTCATAAAGTAAACTTAACACAGATACATGGGAGGTAACATTATATTTTAAATCTCTAAGCATATCGCCGACAAAAAATTAAAGTTCATTTAGAGTTAAAGAAAAGTGCTTTTTCACATTCAGCACACTTGATAACCTGGAAAATTTTCTATTTTTAGCAAGGGGTACCGCCAAAATGTTAAGAAAAAATTTCAAAGTTGTATAATTTTACCATGGAGATTTTCTGCGTCAGTTTGTTTGAAAATTTTTCTGAACTTTTTGGCGGTACCCCTCTCTAAAAATAGAAAATTTTCCAGGTTATCAAGTGTGCTGAATACGAAAAAGCACTTTTCTTTAACTCTAAACAAACTTTTATTTTTTATTATCGGTGATATGATCATAACAATGTGAGCTGTTCTCTTCATTATATTAGAACTACTATAGACCTGAGCTAATTGACAGCTTATATAACCATTTAAAGCGGTCTTAACCAAACACACATGAGAAAAATTGAGAAAAGAAATTTTGAATGAAAAGAACTGCAAACTCAATACTAAGTTTAAAGTTCTTTTGTCAATATTTCAATTTCTTTCAAGTTTTACTACTATAAAAAATATGTTCGTGTACACCTCGGTGCCTCGAGTGCTTCACAATAGCCATCTGCATGTGTCGTATTTTTAAGAGCTGTGTTGTCTATAAACTGAGTGATACATAGAAAGTGTTTCTATAAGACAGAACTGTTATAAAAGTTCGATGACTGCAAACCCAAGGCCGTAAAAACATGACTGTTTATTTCTCCTCAAAATGGCCACCGATAACATACCATGTTAAAAGCCAATAGACAGTGAAATACTAGTTGACACTGTTAAATTCAATTTAAACTATAATTAGTTCGAAAAAAGTGCACAGACATATTCATGATTCAGCTGTTACTTCTGTATTTTACAAGCAACAGGCAATATGAAAAGAAGAAAGAAAAAACCTATTCGTTCATTATATGAGCGAATGACAGTACGTTCTATTGCCGTATTGTTGGTGTTAATTAAAGATGCCGTTAATAGACTGGTTTCCATATTCTTTCGAACAAAGACGTGTCTGACAAAAATAAAATACAGTCACTTTCTTGTACAATTGGTTCTCCAGCTTATTCTAGAAGCTTAATAATAGTCTTTGTCAATAATATCGAAATTTATCTAGCAGTTAACTTAGTTGAAACAAATATTCCAAAACAAAAATATAAGACTAAAACTGAAGTTAAATTTGTTCAAGCAATATCGAAGCTTTTCCATGTCGTTTTGCAATTATTAACAAATGGAGTTAGTACTCGGCAGTGATTTTTGGTAGCTTTTCAGCCTTTTCAATATTTCACAAAATGAATACATACATCATATCCAAGCTTGCCGAGGGTCTTTCACGTGAGCCGTAATATCCGCTGATAGGCGCGAATACTGTGATGCGGGATCACCAACATTTTGAAGGTTACAAAACTCGAATATTGCATGGCTCTATTACTCTAAAAACAGGGTACATGAATCTCAAAAAGCAATAGCTTAAATTTTGACTGATCAATCAAAACTATTCTCAACAAGGTCTAGTTGATCAAAACTGAATGAACAGTATCGAAGTGAAACATATAACTGTTTTGTCGATTAAACCGGTTGAACAACTAGGAATGTTCTGGCAATAAAAAAAGTCATATTGGGAATCAGGACCAAAAACTGAGTCGATTGACATGTATTTCTGTCCTATCCGACCAATTTCATTTTTATAGAATTTTCACGTTAAATTACGGGGTTTCTGGAGTACCTGTGGAAAACCAGGTCATAGTTGCCTAGACCAATAGGATGGATAGATAGCTCGGAGTGCCCTCTACAAAAACTGGATGTAAGCGACATCTCCAAAATCCATGATTCGGGCCTGACAAGGCTTTTACCCGAAGCACCAAAACTGACCTTCTGTTAGTGTCGAAACCAGTGAACATGATTGTAAACATAGGTTTTCGACTATGCTGAATCTTTTGGCAATGTTTATTTCGTTCCTAGACTAAATTTAGAGCTATTGATGATATATAATTATCAATTGTACGGCTTTTAACCGTGCAAAAACATACTTTTTTCATTTTTTTCCATTCTTATGAACTGAATGTAAAATATCGTGCAAAAAAAATGTTTTCTTCGATGTATCAGAGTAATAGAACGTCCATGAGCAAGATCAGAATAATCAATCGGTGTCGAAAGAGTCGGAATGTACAGTAACAGAACGATAAAACCTAAGACAATAAAATATTTTGAAGAAAAACTAAAAGTACGCACGGATGATTTTTTGAATTATAACGGAAGAAACGAGATAAGTATTTATAATGCCAAGGGATTTCTCAAAAGAGTTTAAGCAAGTCACATTTTCAGTTATAAATTTCGTGGGAAATGAGAAAGACGGCACGCCAATTCGGCTTCACAATGTGAACGATATACTCCAAGCTATGCTTAGTGTCGGTTTATCGATGAAAGAGTGAATTGAAAAATCTGAAGCAAGAAGAAGAAGAGACCGTCCGTCCACTTCGTCGTACATCATCCACATCGTCTTCGTCATCCTCTTCCGCCATTACAGTTTTACCGACACCATCTTCACCAATGAAACATAATGCTGGACGACGTAAAGTGCATGTAACTGAATTACAAAAGGGCACAATTCGTTTAACATTTCACTTATTGTTAAAAGATAGAGTATATCCAACTTTAGAAAATTTATGGTCCACACCGTTAGCACAACAGCCGGAATTGGAAAATGAAATGATTGACAGTGATGATGATAATAGTAACGATAAAATGCAGTCTGACAGTAATGATGATGCTGACGGTTGAACTTGTCATAGCACAATCAAGTTTTGTTTTGCATGATATTTTACATTCAGTTCATAAGAATGGAAAAAAATGAAAAAAGTATGTTTTTTGCACGGTTAAAAGCCGTACAATTGATAATTATATATCATCAATAGCTCTAAATTTAGTCTAGGAACGAAATAAACATTGCCAAAAGATTCAGCATAGTCGAAAACCTATGTTTACAATCATGTTCACTGACTGGATTTTGGAGATGTCGCTTACATCCAGTTTTTGTAGAGGGCACTCCGAGCTATCTATCCATCGAGGAAAATCGGCATAGTCCTATGGCAGTCTTGGAAACCACGACATCGTTTTCCAAAGGTACTTTAGATACCCGGTCTTTGAAATTTTTTCAAAAATGGATTTTACTTATGAAAGCTTCCACTCAGGTCTTAGGTATAGAACGGCGAAAACTGCAGATCTCTATCTCATTCCTATCAATAGTTATTCAAAAAGCAACCACCTGCCTTGTATTTTGGAACCGATTGTAGTACTTTAGAAGAGCATTTTTCTTTTCAATGAAATAACAATAGTAGGACACGACTGTTGTGTTACAATTTCGAGAAAACAAGAAAATCAATTAGTCATTCCATGAATCAAGAATCTAGCAATATTACACTGTGCAGCATGCTGTGTTGAAAAGGCGTGCTTACAATTGTGATATTTTTAATATGGGTGGTTTTTAACATTTCGGCCATTTACTACTCTCCAAAAAAAGGCTCTATACTAAAAAAAACATCAAAACAAAATTTTTTTCTACAAGGTTCTGTACCGGGTATACGAAACCGTGGTTTAATAGCATTAAAGGTTTAGTAGAAATTTTACAAAACCTTACGGGTTTCGTATCGAATTAAACACTTCTTCGATGAAGAAGAATATGTTGAAAAACCAATAAACAACTAGTAGCAGATATTTATTAGTCTTAAGATAGTTATCCAAAGACGTTGTCTATTTGAAACACGCGATTTATGTGAATACCATTAGATGGAGCCATTTTTTCTCGGCTGTGATTGGCCTAATACAGAAACCAATAAATGACAGAATGTGAAAGATGACTATTTTAGTTCTTTGCTTTTTGCATGAACTATAGTCTGCTTCATCGGGGAAAGTTAAATCTACTGTTTTCCCATACCGTTCCTTCCTCGGTTAGTTAAACCAAGTTTAGAAATGACACCGTTCACACGATCTAAAAAAGTTCAATAACGGTTAAGGATTGAGGAACATCTTCTTTTGGAAAGCCATGTATCTTTTTTGCATAGTTGAGTGTACTTGCTTGATTATGTTTAACAAACATAATAAAGCACTTGAGGCTAGCAACTTGAAGTTTAATAATACTTCAAGTTTTATCATTTGCTGATCTTTCATGATTCACTCGTCACATGTGAATAAGAATTAGTATGATGGGCTACTTGATGACTGGGTGGCTGGCTCTATCAACTAAGAGTATTGGGTTATAGAAATTTGGTTAAATAGCCAAGCTGGCAAGTTCCCAAACTGAATTGCTAGATTAGCCCTTTCCAACCGGCTGTTTCGAAAACACAGCAAAAGTGTTGCCAAATGGCAACATCAGGCTGGAAAGGGTAGTATAACAAACTGAGTGTAGAAAAAAGAAATAGAATTGCTTTTTTTTATTTACAACTGATCTAAATCTGATGCACAACCGAGCACAATGACTAATTCTAAGATTCTAACATTGTTTATTCACGAAAAGTGAGAGTCATCAAAGGTCACCGACCTGTACTAACAATGACTCCGAGTGTGTAACGAAATATGACCTATTCTTCCACTCTCTTCCAACCATAATTCATCTCTCTCGCTCATTGTGTAAGGTATTCATTCACTCTCTTTTTGTATGTGTTCAATGTCGCTTTCTGTAGTTAATATCAATATCGAACTTCAGACGTTTTGTACCATTATTGTAAGCATATACTGGTATTTATTCGAAGCTCGTTTTTTCCCTGCTTTTGTACCGCGCAGAACTGGACAAGTCAGGATTTTTTTAAGTCTCAGTCAACGAAAGATTCTTCAAGTCAGTCAAGTCTGACTTGACTTGGAATAGAGGCGTTTTTGCCTTGATTTGCCCAGCTCTGCATAGAAAACGACTCTACTTAGATCTTTAATATCATTTCTCTGTATTAAAAGAATGCGCTTTTAAAATGACTTAAGAGGCAGACAAAATTAGTAGTCGGTCAGAAGATCGGTAAAAACTTTTTCCCAAGTCAAGTCTGACTTGTCCGGCCCCGGTACCACGTTCATTGAAGCCTAAGAAAATACACGTATCAATTTCGCATAAATACTTTTAATTAAATATTGAATTTTTCTGCATGAATCGTAGAAATTAAATGAAAAAATTTGTCTGTAATATACTTGCGGTTACTATCGATATACAGTCCGCAAGGGAGACCTTTACAAGACTACATAAAATCGGCTAGCTAAGAATCATAATTACAAAAGGTCTGATTGAGGAAATTGAGAGGTAGCCGAAATATGATCATTGAGTTTGTACGAAACCTTTTTGTCAATAAAAAAATAGAGGTTTCGTAGCTGAACGCCGCAATCTAGGTTCGTACGAAACTTAAAAGGGTATAGAAATGGTTGCAATTCTCTATACCCTTTTAAGTTTCGTAATAAACCATTTTTTTTAGAGAGTCAATAAAATTGTAATGAATAAAATTACTGAGCTGAGGTTTTTGTAAGCAATGCTTTTGTTGTCTGCGTATAATGATTCGCAATGTTTGCTGCTAGAAGTCCTTCTTCATTAAATATTACAAAAATATTCTTTCGAACATTTTTGTCATTTTTAATAAGACAGAAAGAAAGATTTATTACCAATGATCGTCGTTATGTTTTATTTAATTAGACGAGAGAAACCCATCAACATCATTATAGTTTGAAAATAATTATCAAAAAGACTTAGACTAGAGAATTTCTTTATACAAAATAAAAACTGTGAACAACAATGGTAAAAAAAGGTTTTGGTCATTTTTCAATCTAATAAACAGTGTATGCTATCTCAAATATAGTGCATGCTATTTCAGAAACACAGAATAAGTTCTCTCGGTATATGAATGTTAAAATGAAGGATACGAAACCAGAAATATTTAAATATTGATTCTTATTTCCTTTTCCTATTAACGGTTGAATGAACAAGAATAAGTGATTTTGAAAGCGATCGACAATTAGAACTAGAAGTATTCACTAAGACATTTTTTAATTCAGTTTCTGAAAACTGTACCAAGACTCTTCAAATTTTGTACGATTAATGCTTATTCATATACTCTTAATCAAGTACCAAATGTTGTCTGTAAGGTAAAACTGCAAAATAATATTTCTGATGTGGCTAAATTTTTTTCCTACTTTTTAGGGTTAATAAGCAATCCTTGTAGTAGTTTACTAAAAATGTGTCTAGTAGTTCAACATGTTGGACTTCTTAACTGCTGCTAGTCTGGTTGGTCTCATACTATCGACTACTTTTAACAAGCCACTAATTCGAATATCGCTTAGTTGTAAAATATGCTCTGGTCGACGAATTTTAGCACCCCTGTTAATCCGTTTCTCATATACACCGGCATTGCACGATCTCGGAAAACATTTTAGTCAAGCATGAAAAAAAATGTTTTTTGACGCATCCCATTGACCACTGAAACACGATAGTCACCTATCTTACTACACCTAACCTTTGTCATGCTCCACTTAAGAAAAAATCATCCCGATATATTTGCGTGAGTTGAAACCTCTCTGACACTCTGATTTCGGACTCCCGTGGAGAAGTCCGGTTCATTATGGATTCAAGAGCTGACGAGACACTCCTCTGATTAAATCTAGCCAGAATCTTTTGTTGAAAGAAGGAAAAACATTTCTTCTCACATCTTTCAAATACCTTTAAGAAGTAGGTTCGAAACCTCGTTTCAATCTATTTCTTCTTCTTATTCCCAGACCGTGTGTGCGTAATATTTGAATGTGTCATAGAGCACGTACACGTATAACGTCATCAAAGGACCTCGTTCTGTATAACACGTTCGATTTTCTTTATTATTCTGTTTCGTTTCCTTCTCACATGTGCAGATATAAAAATTATACATGTGTTACGCACCCGATTTTCTGTCTTCTTTCTTGTCGTATTCAGCATTCGATAAAACACGTTTGGCTTGTTGTATACATACTCACAGCCAACTTCACTACCCTGCCCGCACACACATATTTGAAAGCTTTTATCTTTTGAGAGAGATTCCTCCGTACATGTTTTGCACGAAAACATTTATTAATATAACCTCTTGTCACACTTTTTGATTTACACAAAATCTATTAACATCGTTCGACGCTTTACTCGAAAAAGCATATTTTTGTTAGTAGGTTTCACAGAAACGTAGCCTTTGGAAAGTCTTTCAATAAAAATATGCTTTTTCGAGTTTTTCGATCTTATAATCACGTTTATCGCACAACATTCATCATATCCTGTGGTTCGAAACTCGTGAAATTTAAAGGTAGTCACGTGTCTTATTTTTTTAACCAGATAGTAGCATTCTCTCACATTGAAACCACTGTGTGCATTCATCCTTGGCCACAGAAAGGACGCATATGAAAAAAACTTAAGGAGAAATTGCTCCTTTTTTATTCAAAAAATCGATCTTTGATTACACACATTTTTGGTTAAACATAGTCGAGCTAATGTATATACATTAACAAAAGCGACAACAGTAAGTAAATACCATTACAAAGACAAATACGATCACTGGAGAAAGAGGAGAAGCACCTTAAGAAGCTTTTATCGTTTCGTCTATGTTCTTGAGGCAAGAATGAATGAATACAGTGCCTACTGAGTAGTTTACAAAAAATAAACAGTGTCCACTCCCGGAACATAACATTTTATCACTCTAATTACAACTTGATAGACGGTTCAGTTTATATAGGAATGATTTATTTAATTGTGTGGATTTTCGATAGCTTAGGTAACTTTTTTATTAACATAAATACAGTATTAATGTTTCCTTTAGAAAAACTTATACATTAACTTTGACCGCATTCAACAATAGGAGAAATATAAATTTGAATAAGATTATGTATATATACAAAATAATTCCTATTTTGTACTTATTTATGCTTAAATATCTGGTATTCTCAAAGAAAAATCCAACATTCAAAGTCATACCATTGGGTGTCAAAGGAGGATTAATTGAAAGTGATCTTTCCTCATACTTAGTTGCTCCATTTGGAACCAATGATTATGTATGTTTTGATGCTGGAACACTACGTGTCGGAATTGAGAAAGCTATTTCTAAAAGGATTTTTTCTGTTTCAAATGCAGATGAGGTATTTAAAAAATATATCAAAGCATATCTTATTTCTCATGCTCATTTGGATCATACTAGTGGATTAATCATCAATTCTCCAAATGACGTTAAAAAACATATTTATGCTCTGCCAGATTGCATAAATATGATTATAGATAATTACTTCAATTGTCAAAGTTGGCCAAATTTTGGAAATCAAGGTAATGGATTTTTACTTAAGCAATATGAATATCAAACATTAGTAGAACAGCAAGAAACAATGATTACAAATACGACAATGAACGTTACTGCTTATTCATTAAGTCATTCAAATCCCTATCAAAGTACAGCATTTTTACTCCGAAATAACGGTAACTATGTTCTGTATCTGGGTGATACCGGTCCTGATGAAATAGAAAAAACGCATAATCTATCAATACTTTGGACAAATATTGCTCCTATTATAAAAGAAAAGAAATTGAAAGGAATTTTCATAGAAGTTTCTTATCCCAATGAACAACCTGATGACGCGTTATTTGGCCATCTAACCCCGAAGTGGTTAATGAAGGAAATGTCTGTACTGAATACATTAGTCGGTAATAAGAAGCTGTTAAGACAATTTAAGGTAATCATTGTACACCTTAAACCAACAGTTAAAGATGTGAAAAAAATTAAACAACAGCTTAAAAAAGCTAATAAGTTGAGACTGGATATCGTATTTCCTCAGCAAGGTGTTTTATTTACATTGTAATAAAGTAGAAGATGAACAATCAATATATTCTTGTACAAGCAAACTTATAAAAGATTTTCAGTCATAAACAATACTGAGTTGCACTATGGTATATTCATCAATTGCAACTGCGATCCTCGATCCTAATCCCTCGAAGGAGTAAGGAGCATCACTTTTTTTCTGGATTTGCTTGTGTGAAAAACACTTTTGTCCTTTCTTCATTTTATAACAAACAATTAATTGATGTGTCGTTTCTGAATAGTTTAGTATTTTGACAGTGAGCATAAAAGAATAAAAAATGATATGGGATATGTTGGTCTGATATACTAATATTTCTGACAAACGTTCTATAATAGACCTATATCACTCATCAGAAAGCGTGTGTCATAGAGAATTTGACGAGATCTATTCAACTATTCTATTGCTGATGTTCAAAACTCTTTACCAGAAACGGGACAAGTACCGATAGAATTGCGTAATACACCAGGTATTCCGCAAACATTTTCTCTAAAGATCATTATTTATTTAGTATTTATTTTGAGCGTGATGGTAAAACGTGGTTGATGCTGTGCCACAGTGCTAATAAGAAAGTATCCAAATTGATTATGTAACGAAAATCTTAAATCACGGTAGTGATTGATACAGTTTTAGGCATCGCACTTCAAATAACATGATAAGACGGAAGAAATCGCGTACTAGCGTTGGGTGGAAACTATTTTGTGTTGACTATGCTGTAAGTTACAAGAAACTTTGACTGGGACTCTCCTAGATATGAAACGGCGCCAGGTGACATTTGATGTGAGTGGGAATTAGCGATGTTCGGTTCTAGAACCGAAACCACGGCTCCGCTTCCCGACTTAGAATCAAAACAAACGAACGCGGTCTCGGGTCTGAACTTAGAATAGAATCGCGATTCTCGGCTTAGAACCGAAAAATAATTTTTCAGGCAGCAATAGTTCAACGAAATAGAATTTAACTTATATAACGGTCACAACATCCGTTCAAAATAACACAATAATGAAGAAAAAAATTACCAATAACGAGTTCAGCACGACAGTTCAATGAACAGCAGACAGACTCGACAGCACCATTAGCTGATATTCTTCAAAAAGCAATAAAAGACTCTCAAGCAATACTTTTGAATAAAATGAATGAATGAATTAGAGCTCAGATGTGTGCTCGGTAGCAATAAACAGCTTAATATGAAAAAACAGCCTGAGCAAAATATTGTTCCACAGATGAATGAGCTGACTGGTCTAATCTCTTCTTTCTCCAGTAAATTGGGACAAACTGGCATCATTACAGTGGATGAAGAACAAAACTCATTATCGCAGATGGCACAACTTAAACATCTCTATCAAATTCAACAGAAACGAGTTTAGCCGAGACAGAATGAGGAAGATAGAAACATGCACACGATTTCAAACTATGCACCATCGACTGTACCATCACCTTCTAATGGAAGAACATTTTTGACACAGAACTTATCGGTCTGTCACGATCCAGCTCCCATGTTTCCACGACCCACATTCTTAGCATCGCCATTTAATCTCGACAATAGAAATTCGCATGAAGCAGCTACATCTAACACAACATCATGAATCCAAACGTCAAAAAGTTTTATCCTTCAAATGAGGTTTATAGACTTGCAAACGACATGAACAACTATTAACTTATTTAAATTCCCATCGTAAGCAAGAAAAATCATGCATGTCTACGATCTCATTCACTATATTAATGAAGTTTCCAGGGGCTTTTGCTTTAAATGGTATTAGGAGCAATGATGGCACAAATTTTTGTTTAGCGAACTATTATCAAACACAATCCACTATTAATTTTTAGGCTGAAACAAAAAAATTCGGTGGCGTGGCTTTGGCGATCGATATAAATGCAAAACATCAGACAGTAGAAATATTAAGTAACATTGCAAATTTAATTGCCATCGATATCTTCAACAAGAATAAAAAATATACCATAGCTACAGTTTACTCTATGTCAAATGAACGGTTCAGAAGCGCCTTAATCCATCAGTTTTATAGATACAACAAAAATTTAATAATTGCTGGTGATCTGAACGCATGACATTGTCTTTGGCACGATGAAAAGAAAAATCAAAAGCGAGATCACTTAGCAAAGAGGCTCGGCGAACACGACAACATGAAAGTATTTAATGACAACAGACCAACATCCAGATGTTCTAATGCAATTAGTGATCTACATATTAGTCGAGTAGACATATTATTAGAAAAAGCTAAACCTAATCACCTGATTATAATCAGTGGTCACTATCTAGTGTTCTGGACGATCATTTCTATTACCTTAAATCGACATGAAAATTATTTTGTGAGAAAAACTAATTACAATTACTTAATGTCTTACTAGAAAAATTTCAACCATATTGACATGGTCAATTTAACTCAATGAAAAATAAGCCGGAGGCAGCACTTCTGTTATATGAAAAATTTCTCGTAGCTTTACAAGAGCAATGCACATCGTGTCATTTGGCTAACAAGCACCGTCCATCTCTACTCCAATATTTCGTCGGTATTTTGAAACATAGAAAAGAGATTCTTAAATCTTATTATCATTCAAAAAACGATGATCTAAAAGATCTATTAAAACAAATTAATCATTTTATTAAATCCGAGTTTAGAGCTATCAAACGTGTAACATGGCAAAAATTTTGTAGTACTCTCGAACCGAAAAAAACAGAACAATTCTGGTGAAGAACAAAAACTGTATTTAACATAAAAACTTTACTAATTCAAGGACTTATTCGATAAGACAAACTGATCATTAGTGATACGAATCAGATGACTGAACATGCATATAACAACTATTCATACTGTTTTAGAAAACATGTTCTTGATCAGCAGACTCCTGCCGATAAGGATGTGATGAATTGTATGAGACATTTCACGGAGAATGTGTAAAGGAATTACCATCTCCTCCATCCATGTTTAAAATGACAGATTTCAAAATGGCCATTCGCAATTTAAAAGTGAAAAATTCAGCTAGTTCCGATAAAGTGTCGAACAAATTAGTTAAAAATATTCCGCTTAGTCATTAGTCCTTTCTATTGATTGCATTTAATCGATTATTAGTTACTAATACATACCCAAAATATTGGAAACACGGACACATGCTTCTGTTACTAAAGGAGAAAAGTGTGTCGAGCCACTTCTAGGAATTCACTTCTATTCAAAATGCAGCAACTAGCACAAAAAATCCGCGCTGAACTTGAAACGTACACTACAAAATGGAAGCAGCCGGTAAACATTGATGAAACATATTATCAATGATTACACACATGTTCGAAAATGCCAGATGGCATACTAAAAATATCAAACATAGCACTCAAAAGAAAAACTTTATTCAAATATCTTGGCAGTTCGACTGATGAAAAATTCAGTTTCTCAAAACACATTAACATCTTATTGCCAAAATTAATACAAAATCTTGCTCCCCTCGAATATGTTTCTTATCCAAAATAACATCCGTTAAATCGAGATTGCCCATGTTTAATGCCTGTCTTCTTCCGTATATCCAATAAACATACTTGGTATGGCCAATGTTATCAAACACACTGAAACAGACAAAGGAAGCTAAAAACAGAAGCCTATTTAGAGTTAGTCATTTATCGATTGACGTATCAAACGATGAAATCTGACGGTCCGAAAAGTTCAAGTCGGTTTACGAACGAGCACGTTCATTCTGCTCAATGTTCCTTAGTAAAACACTAATCATTACCTCAGAGGCATTCGAATATTATATTCAACACAAATCAGTCAAAATGTACTTTACAGATACGCTAATAGGAAATTTAACGAAGCCTGACTGCCGCTATTGTGAATCAAATACCAGTTTTTTCCATAGGTCGCCCCTATGTCTCCACAATTGCAGATCAGTTTTCTCCATGAAAATAAAACACCATTTGATGCGTCTTGAACAGCTCTACAGTATGTGTTCATGTCAACTTAAGGGACCTGGCAGCCGGCTTCATGTGTTTAATACTAGATTATTCTATAAGTTATGGCTACGCCAAGGGAAATCTTGTTTCGCTTTTTCTATCAAAGTGAAGATCATACATAATTCGATGCGCCCGCAAACGCTCTACAATATGTGTTAATAGGAAACTTAATACAGCTTGGCAGTGGTTTTAGAGTATACAACACTGCGCCGCCGAAGCCTACAGTGGGTCTAAAAATTGCTCATCACCTTTATTTTCTCATCGATGGTAATATCTAGAACAAATCTGAAAAATGATTTAAATAGTTGAAAGACTTTCCGGTCGGAGATGCTGTCTAAACTGCTTCCATCAAAACTCTTGAAATCACGGTCTCTGGAAAACCAAAGCCTTAGAAAACGAACTCCTTAGGCTCAATCCAGAAATTCTTTGCGAGTACGTCTCCGAGCTCTTTATGACAGTTTTTCTTCAAACAACATTCAATTTACGCAGGGTCATATACCAGCAAAACTCACGGGAAAAACATTCCTGTTAACGCATATGGAAGAGCTATTCAAGACGCATCGAATAGTGTATGATTGATCGGGGATTATGCTTACTTTCATGGAAAAAGTGACCGGCACTTGTGGAGACATAGCGGCGACCTGTGGAAAAAAATTAGTATTTGATTCACAACAGCTGCTACCGGGCTTCGTTAAGGTGCCTATTAACACATATGGTAGAGATATTCAAGGGGCATCGAGTAGTGTGTGAGTGATTAGGAATTATGTTTATTTTCATGGAGAAAAGTGACCGACATTTGTGGAGACATAGCGATGCCTTTATTTTCATGGAGAAAGGTGTTAAAGTTTCTATTAACACATCTTGTAGAGCGTTTCAAGACACATCAAACGGTGTATTACACGAGGCTAAATACTGGACAGTTGTAGAGAAATATTGATTTTACCGTATGCTGATAGTGTTTATCGGCGGGTAGATTTAATTGTATACGTCCAGTCGGAATTGTCCCATAAAGTCAGAAGCACCGAATAAGATAACTTTCATGAGCTCTGGATACATTGAGGGAATAAAATAATAATAGTTTAGTGGACGGATTTCAAGTCTTGTGCGGACTACTCCTTAACTTTGTTTAAAATGATTGAAGAAAAGTGGAAAATCAAGACAGCGAAACTGAGGTCAACTGGAGTTGAGGAGATTGCGAAGTTTAAAGATTAAACACGAAGCAGTCATGTAATAAGTACGGCTTATGAAATCTGCTTTTGAAAAAGCTTCCGAATGCTTATTTTGCTTTATTTTCTGCTTTATTTAACGACCACCTGTCCTAAGGACAATTTACGCACATTTGGAAAAGATCAAAAGTCATTCTGTCGAAAAGAGGACCATTCTCTGACCTGAGCGAATCTCGTCCTCTCCCCCTCGATTTCGCTACTTGTAGTTTTCGGAAAACTAGAGGAGAAAATTTTTATCGAATACGATCACTAAAGCTTTGTTATCCCACTGACCTAAACTGAGCGGTTTATCGAGATGCCAAAGACTATTTTTGATATTAGGGTACTCCGTCACAATTTCAACAAAAACTACGTCCGATCCGTGAATATAAAATTTATCTGAGAGGGGACCGATTTTGTCTGTTGTGGAGTCCACTCCTTTATCCCACAGCGGTGACATTGAAATACAGCAAAAATTCAATGACAGTTATTATTTATTCCTTTCTTTTGTTCTATAAATATTTGTGCAAATATTACAACTGATAAACATGTGTGTAATAAAACAAAACAAAAAACGGGAAGAAAAACTTGAGTTTTCTACAACATTAAGACAATAACACAACAGTGAACTGGAATAAATAAATCGTTATCTTTTTTTTCTGACGTATATTATTCTTTTTAACATCGTTTTTCATAAAAATTCATGAGCAAAAGAGAAAAATGGAAAAACAAAATCATTAAACTTTTGGCATAATAGGTCGTTATCGAACATGTATTTTTGTTTGCAGCCTGATTGTTCATTTGTATTTCGTAAGCTGTTTCTTTATTTTAACACTGTAGAGTCTTTGAGTCAAACCAATCGTTCGTCAACACATTTTCAAGTTTTGAAAATAAAATAAAATAATAAAAGTAATAGTAAATAAATTAATAAATATAAGTAATAAAATAAAATAAGTAAAATAATAGTCTACGAAATACAAAATAGAATCAAATAAAAATATATGTTCGATTATTTCAAAAGTCCTGTCAATATTACAACCTGCAAGACAATCTGTTGTTGTTCTTTTTTCAATAAAGTTACAACATACGGAAGTTAAATTCTTTTTTTTAAAATAGACTCAAAATAATTTTGAATGATAGCACCAGCACCGGAACCAAACAATAAAGAATCAACTCTTGATATACTCTATGATTTATGTCGAGAAAATCAAGTTGAAAAACTTCAAAATTTGCTTACGGTAATCGATGATATTAACGTATTGAACACAATTCAAAATTCAACGGGTTCAACATGTCTGCATGTCGCATGTTATTATGGTCATAAAGAACTGGTTCAGGTTTTATTAGATCACGGTGCATTGTCTTCAGTTAGAAATTTAAGACATAATTTGACACCATATGAAGAAGCATCTACTGATGATATAAAACAATTATTAATTAATAAACGAATATTTTATTCTGAAACAGATTATGACCACATTCAATGGTCAATCACTGGTCATGATTTAATTGAAAAACGTCGAGAATTTCTACAAACAATGCATTTATATAGAACATACGATAATCATCATCCGATTATTTCCAAATTATTAGCAGAAGTGATTCATTATTATTTAAACGAATATTTAAAGAACATTTCCTTTATCAGTAATCCTGAAGATCGAATTACCGAAGACCAAATTAAAGTTATTGAAGATTATTTTCGTAAAGCCATAGACGAAAAAGATTATCTGACATATTTCATAAAAGCTTATACATTAACAGATTATTTTTATAGAATATTAAATAAACATTTAGCTATATATATTTTGCAATATTTTGATCATACCAAAGATTTTTGTTCAAATTATCGTTTAGTGAATTGTCTTGTACATATTGTTACTCTATTAAAATATCATCCAGACATTGGCAAGTATCAGTATAAAGGTGTGTGCTATCGAGGAATGAGAATTACAGAAAATGATTTGAATCCATATAAATTAAATCAACATATATTAAATCAATCATTTTTATCTTCGTCGACTGATTATGAAGTTGCAAAAATGTTTGCCGGTGAAGGTGCTCAGTCGGAAATGCGACACACTGTTGATCAACGTCCATTACAATTTTCATGTTTATGTCAATATACAATAGTACAAAATTCAACAGCTATCGATGTACAAGAATTGTCAATGAGACCAGCTGAAAAAGAAATTCTTATTCTACCATTTACTGTTTTTAAAGTTGTGAATATTAAACGAAATTATATTGATAATCCACAAGCACGAATTTCAGTTGAAATTGAATTAGAAGAATGTGAAGATCCAGGTAACAGCAGTAAAGAGACTTTGAAAAACGTTTATCCTAACTTCTTTTTGCGATTTTTAACCAAAAAACCTGTAAAAAGTTCATTTTTCAAGGAAAGGCAAATATTTTCACCTGAAACGACGAAATAGAGAATCTTTCTATACGTCTTTTTTATTCTGCTCTGAGAATTAGAAATCAATTATGGTTGTGTTTAGTGGTGGAACCAGAATTTCGGACCAGGAAGCTTAGCCTCAAAGATATATTAGCTTTTTAAGTTTACGAAACTTTTCTTCCGAAAAGATGTTTTTTGTTCATAGAAAAGCAAAAAAGGAAAAACAGCGTTCCATTTTTTACATCAAAGTTTAAAAGTGTGTGTGTTTTTGTTTGGTTTTGTGTTTTAGATGGCGACTCAGCGTTTACTTCATCCGATAATGACATTAGAAAGACAGAAGAATATGAAAAACAAATTAAGAAGCGAAAACGTCTTTATGCTCTTGTTGGAAGTTTATTATCAATCATTGTTTTGGCTTTAGTGTTAGCACTAATAATTGTATTTGTAATTAAAAAAAATTATGACGAAGATCCATATCTTTCACCAAAAGGTAAAATTTAAACTCGATACATACAGGTCATTTTTTCTCGTCTAAAAATAAACTAAAATAGAAATACATGGTTTGACAGCTCTCGAAGCCCTCAGCCCAAATATCTACTTGATTTTTGACTTACTGATTAGAAAGAGCAGATGATTCTCTACCAGAACATAAATTTCTTTTTATTACTGCTTCGGTAGAGAAGAGAACAAATAAGTAAGCAAAAAGAGTCTATTAGACGCATATTTCTTGTTGTTGTCTCAAACAATTTGAGGGCGTCTCGATGCATATATGGTTATAGTTTGTGAAATGAAAATATTATATCCATACGTTTCTGATGTTGCTCTTTAAAACGGCATTGTCCGCTTTCTCTCGTTTTGGCCTTCAACCCATCGCATCTGAAGAGGGTGTTACAGAAGAGGGGGTTGCATGAAGAGGGAGTTACATGTTTTAACCTCACGAAAAGAAATCAGTGAAATCTATTAACATTCTATATTCATTTCATTTACAATGCTACAGATCTACTATCTGTATTATGTAGACTGTTCAAGTATTTTAAATCGAAATGCATGGAATGCAACTAAATCAACAGCCCGTGATGATTTACCAGTGCCAGTTTCATACATTGTCGTGCATGAATTAACTGGTTATAATAGAAGTATGACACAACAAGATTGTACACAATATATAAATGAACTTCAAAGATGGAATATGGATATAAATGGTTATGCTGATATTGCACATAATTTCATTATATGTGGTGGTGACGAAAATGATAACAGTAGTCAACAACAAATTTATACTGGGAGAGGATGGAAAAGTGTAGGAGCACATTGTGTTACATATAATACTCGATCATTAGGTAAGTAAAAAGCTTGTGAGGCATAGCGCTTTCGGCTAAAATGTGAAACTGCTCCCAAACATATATTTCTGAGCTAAGACAAAAACCCTCTAACCGATACTCCCATAGAAGGTTGATACTAGCTAGTAAATTTACTTTTTCTACGTTTCATAGAGTATCGGCGAGAAAGGAATTAAATTTTTTCTATAATTTCTTCCTACATTCGCTTTCACTCGGAAATTCAGAAAGCTAAAATTTCACAAAAATATATATTGTTTACACTTTAATCGACTAATTTCAGTTTTTTGTCCCATTTGTTCAGGTGTTGCTATTGCTCGTGATTATACAAGTACGAAATCTCTGAATGCATTTAAATCATTAATGGAATGCGGTACAAAAAATAAATTCATTGAACAAAATTATACACTCGTAGGACATTATTACTTTCCAAATATTTATGCATTTTATTTGAATTATTTTAAAAATGATACTCAAACACCATATATTTGCCAACAACGGCCATCTGACAACGACACAATCGCTAAAACTCTAAAAAAAGTTGAATAGTTTGATTATTTTTTAGCCGAAAAAAATAATCAGTTTGCTCTACTAGGCTTTTCTAGCATTTCTACGTGTGTTTTGTGGTAACTTTTATGTCTGCTTTATTCCGTTTATTACTTGTTGTATGATGTGCATTGAATGATTCATATCTTAGATTGTTACATTATATATTTCAGAAATTCAAAATTGAATAGGTTAGTGTTTCATGGTTTTGAACAGAGATATTAGCGGAACCCGTCCATGATTCGGGAGAGGCAACAGATTTTTCGTCTGTCGCTTCGGTCACACCGAAATTTTTCCGCTCCCTGTGACAAATACGTAGTAAAAATTTGTAAGTATGTGAGGTGTAACGGCGGAAATGTCCGTCATTATTATTAACCGTTAATAATAATAACGGACATTTCCGCAGACATATCCAGTAAGACCTTACTCAATATCTTGATAAAGTAAATTGAATCATATAAAAGTTTCGAGTATTGTACTTTACGAGAAGAACAAATTTACAGCGATTAATTTCAATTCTTCATCTAATTCTCAACGTGTACGATTCTAGTTATTCCTGGTGTGTCAGAATGTCGGATTATCTTTCCCATAAAATGAATAGACATTTCGATGAACATGTAGGATTTCTTTTCTTATTTAATTCTAACGCATATTCATTTGCGGATATATAAGAAATATATCACAATTGGGAAGGCAGGCATGCATCATTTTTAAAAATCATGCTATTCTGCTCAGACCTTTTCTTCGGTTCAAGCTGCTGATGTAACGACGTTGGCTACTACGAAAAGAGTCAACAATCTACTTTTTGTACTCTGCAAGAGCATAAAAATGATTTTTATACAGGTAATTGTAGCAGTTCTTATTATTAGTCTTCCTTTTTTCTGTCCGATTCAATAAAATTGATATTTTAGATCTGTTCAATTTTGAAGAACTATATTGAATAACAGCAGTGCTCGATACAAGCTATAGATGGATATTCTTTTTCTCCTTCTGTTCGTTTACTAGGATAAAATACAAAAAAAGAAAGAAAAACATGTATTCAGAACGAAAAAAAAGAGAAAGCAATAAAAGGCGTTAATTTTCACATTAAACCAGTTTTTCCTCTATTTCTCGAAAACTAGACTTTGCACCTAAAAACAGACACCGAATTTAGAATCTACGTAAGAAACTGAATCAGAATACATATACCGGTTTCTTCCAAACCGGACGCAAGTATAATAGACTCGATAATGCTTAGTATAATAACAAATCAATAAATCTGTGATGGGTATATTTCCGTGCTGTACTTTTCTACGGAAAAGAGGTTCGTGCTGATATCCAAAGCCCGATTTCGATTTTCCAATTTCCTGGTGTTGTTGATTCAATGTTCTGGCATCCCTCGCCGGATCAAGCGCTCAGTATTTCCCAAATTTGGCCATATGTGAAGCTGTGCAATGGGAACATTTATGCTTGTATTGTTCTGAAAGCAATTTGCTTTCGTTTATAGTTACGAAACTTGTTTTCTGTGTCAATGTTTGAAGAAAATAGCTATAGAAGATATAGGTGTATATTCTCTTTCCCGTTCTCTCCGTTCAACATGAACATGGTGAAACGAACAGAAAGAAAGAGAACGAGAGAGAGAAAAGGAGAAGGAGAAAAATATCTAATTTCAAAGTAAAAAGGGTTTTTTTTTCTTTTTCAAAAACTAGACGTTCCACCGGAAAACAAACATCAGATTGGAATCTGCATGCAAAAAGGAATCAGAATATGTATGCTGTTTTTCTTCACACCGCCCCCAAAAAAATAAGCCTGATCTGCTATGACTTCTGTTTATATACCTTTATTGAGTTTATTTGTAAATAGACTGAAACATAAATGCGCTACAATGGATATATATATATAGTGCAGGAGTCAAAAGGAGAGTGACAGAAATATGAACAATCAGAGAGAGATATTGAACACATACAGAACAATTCACTTAAAGAAGAAGGATATGCAGCGAACAATAAGAGAGAGAGAGAGGCAGAATGTGACGGACTCGAGAAATGAACAATAGAAGTGATATAATATGAATGGAGTGAGTGAATGTGAATATGAGTGTCAATGGAAGAAGAGGTCATTATTCTTTCCAATTTACACCAAGTATGAAAAAGTAGAATAAATTAATTCTCTCATGAATTTTATTCTTGTTAGTATTTTCGAATTTCAGAAGTCATTTTCAGTGCCACTGATGTATGGGGAAAGTGGAGAAAAAGCAGTAATTTCCACGCAAAACCAGTTTTTCGCTCATCTCTCGAAAAGTAGACTTTGCACCAAAAAACGGACCACAGATTTGGAATCTACGTGCAAGAACGGACCAGAATATGTATACTATTTTCTTCTA
>CAJNOQ010003193.1:0-21070 GCA_905250885.1 Didymodactylos carnosus | reverse complement strand
AACTTTTTAAAAAAAATAATGTAAGATTCGTAATTAGCATCAAAAACTACATCTAGTGATGTGCTTCTTTCAGTTCTACTCTAAAATAATTTTTTCAAAAACTTGATCAGCGAAGTACCGAGTTACGTGGACAAGCCGTATGAATAAGGAGACATTTTAAAACCAATGAACATCAGTCAATAAGACTGTAACTGTTATCGTGTAGCGTTGGATGAACTAGATATACACTTACAAGAACGAAATAACATCATACGTTTAGCCAGTCTAATGCACAATCAATTGAGCGCAGATGTATTCACGCCAATAATTAAATACGCTTGGTTCTCCAGTGGCTTAATACGTGAAGATCCTTCTCCATTTGTCAGCGTTAATCAAGTTTGCTTTGCAAGTTCAGAAACTCATATACAATGTGAAGAAAAAGACTGCGATGAGTCTGTTTTTATAACTTGTGCTTGATGTTCGAAGAAATTGTGTTTTCAACACTTTTTTACCAGTTATCATTTCCATTAAAAAATGCAGAAAATATTTTTACGAATCATGGCTCTGTGAAACTGCTNCTTTTTTTAAGTTTTAGACGCAGAAGACTCGCTCAAAATCTCGCTTAGAACCTTGAAAAATTGTTTTCTGTAGGTTTGACGACGTGCTCTTTCATTTGGACAGGTCAAGGAGATTTTTTAGTGAAAATGGTTTTTCGATTGAAAAACCAAGATCTTTAAAAAACGGGTCTTTAAATCGAAAGCGGGAAAAAACCATTGTGATATTTGGAATCAGCACGTTCGATTATCTATTGTCAACTGAGTTTAAGCTCAAAAGCGAGGAGGCAGTTGGTGGCCTTCCCTCGTTAGACGGTTTCTAAAAACAAGTGACAATGTGGTTGAAAACCGACGTATGCATACATAATACACAATGCATATTACGGCAGTCTCACTCAAAAGTGTGTGAGACAATACATAATCTCAAAGGTTTTTAAGAAGTTCTTTGAAGAACCTTTGCTCGATCCGAGGCTCGAACCTAATTTTTCCATGACTTGTTTGAACATTTCCTGAAAATTGCAGTTTGTTTGGATGAGAAATGATTGAATTACGAATATTTTAATTTTTGATGGACATACGAGAAAAAGTGAATACTGAAAAAACTGGTTCTTTCTGTGATTTGATTAAGAAACTAAACATTGTCACGATGATCAGCAATGTCAAGAACCTATAGTCCATCTCTCTCTGTAGTTTCCAAGCCAAAACTGTGAAGGTAGGTCTCTGGATACCCTCTGTAATTTTTCAGCCATTGGGAATGAAAATCTGAATCGTACATAGCTTGAAAGAAGATGGTCTGGCGGATCTAGCTCATATCTCAGAATTAAAAATTCATTGTTTGGCCTAGGAGCTGCAAGCTCGGACATTTTGTTTGTAACGGCTTACCATGGTAAACCTGATCCGGAGCCTAAATTTTTCCATAGGTCTACTTCGCAAATTGTCCTTGTCGAATGCTGAAAACTGCAAGGTTCTAGCTCGTTTTGTTGAAAAGTTATTCGAAAAATATCGACGACCACCATATTTTGAAACGGATAGTAATTCATTTTATAAAAATTTTATCCCGTCGTTACTTTGACGATACATTTCAAAAGAAGACACATGAATGTTGTATCATTTTATTCCTAGAGATAAAATCATCTTCAAATATAGAAAAGAGATGACAAATGACTCACTATATGTTAATATAATTTTTGATATTTTTTGTTAAAATAAAAGCCGAATAATGCATTTGATCCATCAATGCTTTTTGTTACAAGTAGAGTAAATTTGATGCCTCATACTCCAAACACACACACACACACACACACACTGAGCCTTTTCTCATTCTTTTTTTTTCTCTTTATATGGTTACTGATTTTATACAAGTATTTTTTATTTTGTTCGATTCTCTTTTTTTCTTTACTTTTTGAAGAGTTCTTCATTTTTTATTTTATAATTAGAAAAGCCTGTTTGCACATTTTTTTTTCTTCAAAAACAACGTTCGACTTCCTAAAAAGACATATATAACGTTTCAGTTTAAAAAACAGTACCAGGTCAGCTTATTAGAGTATTTATATATTTAACTTTAGTTTAGCTTCCATGGTGAATATACATGTTTTGTATACTAAAGACAACTGTTTGCATCCAACGTCTAAGTAGGTATCCACCAGTACCAGTATCTATACTGGTTTACCAGTTTTTACATACCTTTAGAACAAACAGTTTGTAAAATGATTTGGCATCTAGATAAAGTGATTTAGTTTAATGCGTATTTTTTTTGAGAATGACATAAATTTTTATATGGTAAGAAACGCGATCCGGAAACTGATACTGAACAGTTTGAGTTTGTTTTTATAATAATATCTCTTTTTGAAGAAAGTAGACTTTTGTGAAAAGTTTCATTTCTTTAACGTTGTGAGTTACACGCTTTAATTCTCCTCCAGTACTCGTACTGATGCAATTCTATGAGCAACTGGCTGATTAGCGATAACCAAGTTCTACGAATCACGAAAGACATGAACTTAAAATCCATTAATATAGACGCAAGAATTCTTCATGATAGGTCAAAATTTAATTGTCCAAACTTGACAAACTCCGTCGTAGAATTCTGTCTTCTACGACAGAATTTGCAAAAGAATACAAGGCAATAGCCCGATATGCCGTAGGTCAAGCTCATAAGATCGAACTAAACAAAATCTATGCTGTTATATTATGTGAAATGATCCGCTAGCGTGATATTAAGTCCTGTAGTGTAAAATACCGCATCAAACTAAATCGATTTATCTAGGTGAAGAAACATTTGTGTTATGTTACAAATTTTTTGAACTATAAAAGTATGCATCGTACCAGTATTAGTGGGTATCAAAAGGATTTGGACCCAAAGCCTTTGAACACACAGTATCCTGGCACTGGTTCATACCTACTTCTAAGTAGAATCATCCGATTTCTCACAAGAGAGACTCGCACAATATATTCTGTAGCGAAGAAAAGTTTGAATAAGAAAAAAGTGAGAATCGAATGATAATTTTCAGATCGTCTATAGATGGAAATATAGGGAATATCACTCATCTTCGCCGGTTAACATACGTCTGTGTATGGGTAACAGAAGGAAATGGCGGGACAAATTCTCGTAATCCTTTCTTACAAAAATAGATGAGCATAAACCCGACTTAAACATCATTTTAAACAACTTTTTTTAATCAAAATGACAAGTTATTTTACTATTTAGTACTTCAATGTATCGTCGACGTCACAGTTATCCGTATGAACATCGCGAAGAAGTCAATAGTCAACTGGATCATCTTATTTACGAACATGATCAACTTCAAAAACAAGTTCAATCTCAAACAATAAATGATATTTCTCGTCCACTTACCGCTCAGATAAATCAATGGGAACAAGATTCGATTAATCGAGTAAGAGCTTCAGCCGAACAAGCGCGTAATAAAGTGGCACAATTAATCGATGAAAATCGTCAGCATATAACACGACGTTTAAGGGTAGTTAGCGATGAAGTAAAGATAAAAAAGATGGTATATGTAGAGTTAGATTTAGAGCGATGGAATCAAGAAATTGAAAAATTAAAAAAAGAAGTAAATATGATTCCTACGTTACTCACTGACACTAATTCCATTAAAGTTATACCTGCTATTTCTTCAACATCATCGTTATTCTTTACTGATACACTAGTCCGAACTGAAAAATTCGATAAAGTATACGGTCCAGCAAAAATCGAACAATGGGGAAGCATCGCTGAACAACAGTCATTGGATCAATTTTCACATGTTCGAGGCTCTCAATTATATTCAACTGGTGTCCATCGTATTCAATTAAAAATCGAAAAAATGTTGAATAATGCTTGGCATTTCTTCGGTATAATATCCTCAGAGACACCTATTGATCAGACAATTAATTCAACTGGTGAATATGGTTGGGGCTATGGATACAATCAAGTATGGCTTAAAGGTGTTCAACACAAAGGCTATGGTGGATACGACTCGGATATGCGAGAAGGCGATCAAATTGAATTGGTGATAAATTGTGATGCGAAGCGAATTGAGTTGCATAACAAACGGATTCAACACAAACACTATGATATACCTATTGATGTCAAAACATGTCCACTACCATGGCAATTAAATGTTGGACTGTATTATGTTGGCGATCGAGTGAGAATTATATAGATAAATGAAGTTATTCTACTTTTGAACATCAAATAGAATCATCATTGTAATTTTATCATTTTAAAAGATTCAAAATTGAAGATAAATCATTTATTAACGTATACAATGTCTTGTGGTATAAAGTTTTGGGTACCAAACATTAGAATTTTACATTCTTTTCGAAAACATCAGATTTTTTTACACTTTAGTGGCCTTTTTTTAATGCAGTTGTGAGATGGTTTGTTTGATTAAATCATTTGTGCTTAATTTCACTTTCTATTTTGTGATCAACAGATAATTATCAGTTGGAATTTTCACTTGATGAAACCTGTTTGCAAGCGTTCTATTAATTATATTATCACGTTGATTCATAATTAATTGCGGATTAAATTTCAGATAAAACCGGCCACTTTTGTTCGTTGTTTTTGAGGTACCGTCCAGTAGTTTCAAGGGTTCTTTTTAAGGTCAATCGATAGAGAATTGAATTTTCTACAAAACCTGTAATTTTAATCTCTGACAGCATCTTTCCCGTTTGAGCACCATTCAATATTTCGAATGGTACTGAGTGGTTGAACTGCGACGTGCTTTTGACGTCTTCTCCTTTGAGATTTTTATCCCATTGTCTGAGGTTCAATAGTTAATTTTTCTAGGTAGAAAGATAGAGAATTTTGTGCTCTATCGATACAACTTCATACAATGTTTTCGCTTCGTCAGCTGAAATCAAAATTAGTTCTCAACCGGCTTTTCAATTTTTTCAAATTAAATTAATTGTTTTAATTAATGATTTGAACTGAGAAACTTCCTTTATATATAAAAAAATGCAGAATTTAATTCTGTGTAAGATGGTAAAACTAAAACCCTGAGAACATGCAGAACTTTCTCGTAAATCATCTGATATTTTCAAAATTCTTATGAAATCTGTTTTTGGATCAAGGCAAATATTTTTCTATTTTCAGTGTGTCGCAGTTCGACAACTCAGTACCATTCGAAATATTGAATGGTGCTCAAACGGAAAAAAAGCTGTCAGAGATTAAAATTACAGGTTTTGTAGAAAATTCAATTCTCTATCGATTGACCTTAAAAAGAACCCTTGGAACTACTGGACGGTACCTCAAAAACAACGAACTAAAGTGGCCGGTTTTATCTGAAATTTAATCCGCAATTAATTATGAATCAACCTGATACAAGCATTACTTCTCACTTATGGATGATACAGAATACGAATTTTATAGTAGTTCCAATGAAATTAACGAGAGATATAATTTGATTTGTAATTTCATTCTTTTTAGAAGCATTATAGATGATGAGAATAGGCGCATACACATCTTCATAATCAATTTCTTAGATCATAAGGGGCCGATGATTCAGATTTGTTTGCTGCTTGATAGTTCGGGAGCAGCTCGATCGTTGAGCCCTCAGACAAAAGTTCGATCTTCATTTTTTCTTGAAATTCGATGTTGAACTAAACACATCAGATAGCTCACAGTATCTACTACCAGCATTCAGTATTATTTGATCCTCATCGAATGGATATGAAGGTTATTAGAAAAGTTTTCTGAAAATCTTGAAAAATTGACTTTACGAAAAGTTTTTACCTCCTGATAAAAAACCAAATCTAAAAATACTTTCAATAACACTAGGAGCAGACATTTTTGATCAAAATGCGACATTTTCCAGCTTCGAGTGATGTTCTGATCAAGAGTTATGAGAGTTTTGCTAGAAGCCCTAAAACTTGCACCAGACACTGGCATCCTCATATGTCGAAAGCGACTTTAACCTCAACACTATTTCATACCTGCAAGATTTTTCGGTAACGAAACGTCGTGGCCAGCTCGGAAAGATCTTCAGTTGAAGTTGACACGTGTGGCTAGAAGCTAATCGAGCTGGAATTTTGATATTTCGGTCTAGCATTGTGGCTAGAAATTTATCTTTATGGATGTTAATGAGACTTTTCACACTGACCATTAATTTAAAAAGTAAAATATCAAACATTCAACTTTATTAGCCTCTAGCCATATGTGTTTCCCTCAACTTAAGAGCGACTCGAGCTTTCGACAACGTTTCGTTACTGAGAAACCTTGCAGCTACGAATAGCCCCATTTTGGTCACTGTTGTGATGACATCTCCCAAACTATGCTAAATGGAGCCAAACAAAAAATTTCGGCACCATACTTTCACAAGATTAGCGTCAAGTTTGGTCAAGGTCAGACCTATACTTCTAGAGATAGGTTTTCGACAGCGGGGAATGGGGCCTTAATAAATTACCTCTTAAAACATTGGTATGGAGTTTTGTTTAATATAGAATGATATTTAAAGGTAGGCTTGTCTCGTCCAGCCATTATTCTGCCAGGTTGACTTTATTAGATCATTTTTTCTATTATTAATCTTTTACAATACAGACAGATTTATTTCTCACATTATCACATTACAGGATTCAAAAACAGTAGAAGTATTGTAAACATCACCTATGAAAAGTGTGTTTAATATCAGAATACAGCAAAACCTCTTTATATATTTTGGGTGCCCTTGGAACTAGAGCAGAGGGTCCACCATCCGCAGATGCTCATATTAAGAAGGTTTTATATTTTTTTCTCCGTATACTCTAATAATATAAAAGCGCACTATTTCTCACATTTCTAAACTATATTATATTTATATTTTATTGCTTTCTTTTAAATTTCTTTAATTTTTTAGCCATCCGTCTAATGTGTTTTCTTGTTTTTTGAATCAAGAAGAATATCAGTTAATTTATTTTTTGATTCACAATTTAATTGATGTATTAAATATATTTGAGAATAAAAAAGTTGAGATTGTTCTGCTGACGCGAATTGATGCAACTTTCGTGCTATTTCTAACTCTTTACTTAATTCTAGTGAATTCTCAGCAGAGGTGAAATTGATTTGATTTGTGCAAAACGTTTTAGATGATTTTACTTAAAAATCTTTTTAAAATCTGTTATGCATAACGTAAACGCCTATGGACACATTTTAGTCTGCCAAAATTAGCACCAGAAATGGTTAATGATACAGTTTTTCAAAATTTCTATTAAAAAATTAAAACGTTTACCTCCTAAAAGAGAATTAGTAAACGCTTATCCGGTAATTTTCTTTGTTCTTATTCTTTTGTTCTTGTAGAACAGCTGTTTTTGGTGATAACAAATAAGCGTTTGTTTGTTTGTGAAACTGAAGAAGAAGAGGAGGAAAAATGCGTGGTGAAACAAAAACGATAACGAGGAATCGCTCAGTCAACGAAGAGAAAGCATTGTTTTGTTTTTCACCTTGAGTTTACCTTTAAAAAACCATCGATTCAGCTCGGTTTGGTCCGCTCCGGTTTGAAATTTTTGATATATCAGAAAAGTTTAGTTGCAAAGAAATGTACCGACTCCATCTCAGATTCTTAACAGCTGTTTCCTTTTTTCTTCATTTTATCCTCATTATCATTTCATTTAATTAGTTCAGATCATTTGAAAACTTCGGTATATACACTTTGAATGAGTTAGTAGTTTTTTAGTCTCACACGCAAACAGTCATTATTGACTTTTTCCAGCTGATCTAACTTTTCACTAGGGTTTCAAGTTTTTTCCGAAATATAAATTATGCCACGAGGTTGAACGTAGTTGATAATCTATGCTCCCGTATGTTTTTGCCATCATACCACGCGATGGTAAAGGAGTTCTGTGAAGTCCGTTTCCGCGGCTAGCTAAACGATGCAGTAATAAGGTCTGGCTTAACTCTCATTTTAAAGAGGACACTTTGGACTATCTATACATACAAAAAAATGAATATATTGTTATTTAAAATTTTAAGACTATGAACAAGTTTCCAAAGATCTCTTATAGACCTGTTTAGAAAAACATCTTTGAAAATATTTTCTCTTGCAGAAAGTTCCTCTAAAGTTTTAGCTATACGATGGTGAAAACTGCAGGTCTCCATGTCTTTTTGTCATTCAACAAAATGGTCACGACCATTCTTTTAATGGACAGGCAGTAGTAAGGAGATTTTTGGACTGTCTGTCTCTATTTGTATATCCGTTTCATATTTTTCATGAAGCAGATCCACTTTAGAGCGTTTATTATTAGCTGTAGGTAACGAGATGCCCATGTAGAGAGGCATTACAGTATATAGAATGCAAATCACTAAAGACGCTTCTCACGAAGAAATCTAAGAACGACAGTAACATACAAATAAAAATAAAAGCAATGTAATTTTTCAGCTCTTTCTAGCATATCTTCGCGAAAAATCTATTATAATCTCAATGTTTCATTTGAATCTTTCAATATTTTCAGAATTTAGACCAGTATTGAAGAATACCGTGTATGAAAAAAAGACCAACATTTTATCTGAATGTACGGTATATTTATTATACAGAAAGTTAGATATTCAAGACATGTTCTGTAAAGACAACTCGTTATTTTGTTCTTTTAATGATTTCTAGAAAATTCTGCTGTGTTTTTGACTACAATTTTTGTAGGTTTATTAAAATGAGAAATGGAGGATTAGTACACGGATTAAACGTACCGCTCTAAACTTTATTCAATGGGTATACCTCTTTTTTACAGGATGTCAATTAAGTAAACTATTTCTGGTAGCATTTTTATTTTTATTTTAAATTTGTAGTCTTCAAGGATTTTTATGCAAACTCTTCTATTCATTCTAAAAAGTTATCAAAAGTGTATCATGGTACGTTGCGTTGCCCGTAGAACCGTAAGCGGCTGATTATTGAATTGAACATCTAGTGTAGTACTACTTTTATGAATAGCAGAATAATATAAAATGTTGAAAATCGAAGCTTGTCAGTTATCCGCAGACAGCGCACTGCTGTTTCGAATCGGTGAATATTTGATGATCGAAGAAATATTTGTGCTGATATAAAAGTTAATTAAATATTAGTGAAAATAGTTCGTTAGTAAAAGTCATCGGTTCCAGTATTGTCATTGAATATTACTATTTTCTTATATGCTTTTTTATGTTCTAGTTGAGTGTTTATGTCCCATTTGATATATCCCATTTATAATTTTTCTTTACTAAATGGTTAATTAAACCGTCTATATCCATCCTGCCACTTTTCTCTATTTCTCCCAAACATACACTGGCTTCGTTTATTTCCGCTTCACAATCAATGGCTAATGTATGAAAGACGATCTCATGAATTTCAGCTAATTTTGCTGCTATTATTTGTAAAATGAGCATAAGAATTCGATTTCCACCATAGGCACCACAACCGAACCAGCCCGTATGAATGATAGTTTTCAATGACAAACTACTACTAGTTATTTTTTGTTGCATTTCATTTAATTGATTAGTTTTTGATGCTAATAGTTTTGCTGCCATAAAGCCTGTGTAACACGTTAAGAGGATATATCTAATTTCTGATTCTTTATATGAACCTTGACCACTTTTTGGAGCTTCAATAGCCAAAATGTTAACAATACTTGCTGGATTGAGGTATGTAGAAGCATCTATAATCTCTTGCTGTGTTGCTTTTGTGAATTTATTACCATAAATATTTGTTGTATCTATATTTAATACACGTTCTACATTACTGATGAGAATTGGTGTAGGTTTTTCACCATTCTCACCAACTTTTGAGCTAAACGAATAATTACAACCACATAGATATTCTCGAATAGATGCCAACTGAAAACATTCGAGAACTTGTAATTCGTCTTGAGCGAGAAGACGCTGACTATAATAGGAAAATAAATCATAATTAGCAAAATTCAAATGCCATTCTATCGTCGATTTATCTTGATTTTGATCGTAGGTAAACGTATCACTTTTATAAGTGACTTTTGTTTTAAAAGTGCTGGTACTGTCGGGTAATGTAAATGTAAGCCAACGTGTCATGAGGACGCGACGATCTCTCGATGGAACATAGTTATGCTTATCCATGATAGTTTTGTAGAGAAACGCTTTGTTTCTGTCTTGAAACATTGGTTTAAATTTGTTGAACAAATCGTTCCCATTAAATTCAATAGCGTTCTCCAGTTTATCCGCGAATTTTGCTGCATGACGATCAGCGCCAATACCAAATATTTCATGTTTAAGTTCGGGTAAGTGTTTCGCATCTATCTGAACGTCACCACGTGAAACATGATGTGGTTGTTCATAATCATCGGCCGAATCAACGAATCTTGACATGTTTTGTCGTTATTTAAGTGTGTGCTCTATTTTTTAGTTATGAGTTGAAAATGGAAAGGTAGATTTTTTTTTTGTTTCCTATTTTTCTGCCGTTTTTTTATTTGAGCAAGAGGAAAGAACATGCGTCACTGATATATATATATATATATATGTTTCTTTACCTTAAAACAACAAGCCGTTTTTCTCTTCTTTCTTCTTTTCTAGTAGTTGGTTACACACGTTATTTATTACTCATTCAATGGCGTTATGAAGAATGCCACTAAATAAATATGACATGATGGATAGAAAAGTTTCGAATAAAGCTGAGATTTAAAAACTGTTATCTGTAGTAATCAGTCATTGACTAGTATGCAGTAACTTGAAGATTTCAAAAAGAACTTATCCTCTTGACTTTAGTCTACGGTCTTACAAAATGGTTGTCGGTGGACGAAGAAAAGCTGTCAGATATTTCGTGGATAGGTCAAACATAAAGGAGAAAAATACAAATTTTTTTGCTTTAATCATGGGAGAGATAATGTCTACTAATGAAGAGAGGCAAAAAGCTAAGCAAACTCTTTCTGGAGACAGATGTCGCCAGAAATTCGTTAGTTTTAATGTTCAGAGGGTGTCCAGAAAACTTTTTAGCTTCATTGGGCGTTTTTTACCTGGAATCAGAGATGTTCACAACATTTCTCAGCTATCCTGGCTGCGAACGGCGACCAAAGAAAAGCGCCAACATTGCCTTGAATTTAGAAGTATCTTTAGACCTTCGAGGGTCTTGAGAACACTTTTAGATTTACATTAGATTACGAACCTTATAAGGTGCACGTACGGCAAGGTTACAGCAAAATTTTATTTTTCGATGTCTTATATATCATTCGATAGAGAATTTCACGGCGAGCAAGAATATGTGCTCCCTGATTTTTTTTAAAGGCTTCCTTCCGTTTGAAAAATCAAAAAAACTCGATTTTTCGCCATTTTTTTATAAATTTGAGTTTCCCAAGTTTCGTGCCAACTTGGACTGTTCAAACTGCCATATTCTTGTTCAGCTTTGAAAACTGAATCAGAAATGGCCTGAAAGCCGTTTCAGACCTAAACGTCTGTGGGCCAAGATCGTCGAAAGCAAAGCGACCAAAACCCCTCTACCTATTCTTGCAAACTTTTCACAAGTTTTTCTTCAGATGTTAGAGCCAATATTTTCACATGGGTCGACGCGTTAGATGCTCCTCTTCAAAAGTATACGTGCAGTTTTTTGAAATTTTTTGTCTTCGACGAGAAAAGTCGATTTTACTAAACACTGTGCCCAAAACGCCAAATCCTTTTCCGGTTTTTTGCAAGTTTCGCTAAAAATACAATTATGAGAGCGCCAAGTAGGTAAGAAACCAAGGAGAATTCGATAGAGACACTGCTGAGATCGTCAGAGGATTTCTGGAGGGTCTTGAGCGGGTCTTGGGAAGGTTTTTGTTCAGGTCGAGAGTTCTAGGACATTCACCAGTGTTGGAAATATCCATGCGTCACATGCTAGATTTTGCAACATGACGTATTGGGTTTTTTCCCAGTGTGTTATCATATGTTTTAGACTGGATTTTTCCAAATATATTCGTTTACGTCATACTTGGTATTCTCCAACCTGCTTATATATAAAACAAAGTTTTTCTCTACCTAAGCTAATATTTACTATGCCTCGAAAGTCAAAACGTCTGCTCCATGCGAGAATAATGAAAAAGATAGTTCAGTTTTGTGAAAGAAAAAACGCAGGATGATTTAACTTTCTGCGTCTCAAATTGTTGTACGTACTTCGAAGTTAAAGGTTCAAATTATTTAACTTTTTATTCTTTTTTATGACAAATCAATAACAAAACACAGGTTAAAAATATGCAAAAAATGCGAGTAAAAATGGTCCTCATCTTCATAGTACGTTAAAAAAGAAGAAATGGCTGTGTAGACAACGTGCATTATTCTCTTGAATGTATATGACGTCCACATGTCTGCTCTATGCACAGACACGTCCAGTCTGTTTTTATATATTCACATTGAAAGAACGAAATCAAAATTTGAAATTTCATTGGTCAAAGCAGATCGAAAAGACAAGACAGAGAAAAGTTTTACTCAAGAAAGTCAAGCCCTTTTGGTATTCAAGCGCTTAAGATAAGAATCTCATGCGCATGAGTTTCTTGAGATATGAAATCTAGCACATGAGTCAAGAAAGTCAAGCGCAAGACATTGGAAAAGATGCGTTCTGCATGAGTAAGAAATGTCTGCACGCCATGAGATTCTTACTCAAGAAATTCAAGCAAGTCATGTGCTTGAGAAAGAAAGCTTCAATAGGGTAGTGAACCCGTAGTGGTCCTGTTTAATAATCAGAATCAAGCAGCAATTGTATCTCAAGTTCGACGCATTTCGAAGGGTTTCTATTTTACAGATTACTTGACTGACGAAGGAACCCCACGAAGTGATTAAACGCTTTTTGCTCGGAATCTAGTGGGTTATAGGTTATCGATCATGCTGATTACGAATACGACCATGCGGCTTCCGCATAGCCCCTCGAAGACCTGGTTTTCTAGAAAACGAGTTTTTCAGAAACCCCAAAAAATAACCCGAACCGTTCTTAATGAGGCATGATTGTAGCCCGCACATTTCTGATTAAAATGAGACCTCCCCCATCTCTACATGACCTTTCTTTGCAAAGTTATAGAATTTACACGAAGAGCCCTAAATTAATTTCTTCTTATTTCTGTAGCTTTTAGCTGACAATGAACATTTAGGGCTTTTGTTATAAATTCTATATCTGACCATCCCAAAATATCTGGGCTACAATCTCTCACAAAATCGGTGAAAATCTTGCAAGAAGAGGGGGTCTCGGTTTTGGCCTGTACTTTAACTGCGTTATCAAAAACTCAGTTTTAGAGCTAGCGCCCCGGAAAGTACATGGCTAGATTCAGTTTTCAACGCTGAATCCGAATATCCTAGTTGCAAAGCTCTATGACCTAAGTGAAACGGCCGTGGGAGTCGGGGTGGTGATATTCGTGATCTCCGTTGAATTCTCTGTCGAACGGTGTATAAATAAACGCAATCTATTTTTCACTGCAAGTCTCCCTTACGGGCATCTTAAAAATAGGAGATAGTCTGTCTCTATTTTGTCTGTTGTTTTATATTGTAGCAGACTAAACGAGATGTAAAATTGACTATATATTTCAAAATCTTAAACTTAATAAACGATATCCATGCACTTATATGGATAAAGTATATTAACGATTGCAAATAATTTGTAGAATGTCAATAATCTAACTAAAGAAATAATTTATGAAGAAATCGATATATTTCTTTACTGAGTGTTTGCGTCGATGAATCATTGTCATTCGTTATAATACATGATGACTCGAACCATTCTAAACCTTTATAAACTAATTTTTGTGTTTCTTCTCTGTCATTTCCCACCGCTACCATTCGACATGCACTATTTGTCGTATTCACATCATATTTGGTATAAGAGGACACACATTTTGCAATTGGAATATAGTTTATACCTTGAATAGGACATTCTAATGGTATGTACATTAATTTTCCCTTTTGACGAGGTATCACCAAATCACTAACAATAATATCCAATTTTTCTTTCTGTTTTTTACTAACGGGTAATTCGTTACTCACTCTAAAATCTATTTCTGCAAATCTTTCACCTTCGATTATGTCAATCAGAGCACCAATACTCCCACCGGGACCCCTTGCAGCTATTTCACACAGAATAAATTGACCATTTGTTCCATTAAAATTCACATTTTCATAGAGTTCCAAATGAAAGACGAGATTATCAGGTGTAGGAAGGATGCTTAACAAGTTTTGTGCAGCATCTTTTAACTGGGTATACAGTGGTTCATTTGAACGAATTGATGAATTCCCGTAGGCTTTTCCGTGTAATGCAAATTCTAGACATGTGTGCAAATATTCAAACGGCCAAATTTGTTGAATTTGACCATGGTAAGCATATCCGTTGACATTATATATTCGTCCATTAACAAACGATTCAATCATTGTTTCACCAACAAAATCAGCTCGTTGCCCTAAATCGATTGAACTAAATAGTTTTTTTTTGAAATAGACTTTTAGTTCTTCTTCATCTTTTATTACTTCTACTCCGGACACAGCACAGCCCATTGTTGGTTTGATTACTACGGGATATCCGTATTGTTCGATAAATTTCAGAATTGTGGCAGGTGCTAATATACGTTCAAAATTCGGTACAAGAAATCCCCCTTGTCTAGCACACTCTTTCATTTTAACCTTTTCACGGTAGAATGCGACATCTTCCGATTGAAGACCATTTTTTATTCCAAATAAATTTCTCAAATAAGCAGCACGAATGATAAGTTCTTCATTCTTTGTGTAAATATGTGTTAGTGAATATTTGTGCTGAATTTCATTTGCCCATATTTCTAATGTTCCATCTGTACTTGGATGATCAACTTCTTTATATTCGATTAGATGCGAACTTTTCTTGTCGATCTCTGATACACCGTTTGTACTTGTAAATATGAATAATTGAACTTTTTCATCATCATCATTGATAAAATCCACATAATTGAAGCGAGTTACAATACCCGGTACTTCAACATCATCAAGAATAAGGATACGTTTCATTTGTTCTGTCAATGGGATAAAAATGAAAGAACTTATGTATCAATTGTGGAATGTCTATCTTAAATATGAACGAAGATATTTTATTAATAAGTTTTTTATTAACAACGATTGAGATTAATTTTTTGTTTACACTTGTGATGATCAAGTTCAACTTTTTACAAATAGATAAAACTGAAAGATAAAAAATCTCATGATAAAGTTAACATTGTTTTAAGCTGTAAAAAATATAAATTTACAAGTACTAGGTCCTTTTCTCTAAAATATTTTTATAAGTTTCGCAAATTAATGTTATCGTATGCAATACAAAGAAAATCTTACTCATTCGAGAACAATAGCACTGACTATTCAATCTAATCAAGCATAACAATGGACTTTTCGAGAATAAAAGTGAGTAACTAAAAACAAATTTTTCTCTAAATAGTTTTTGTTCTCTATGTTGACTAACAATATATGAAATAATCATTATAGAAGAGAACAAATGTATGCGAAAAACTGTATAGTCTTTTTAGTTCTTCTACACTATCAATTGTGTTTTTATAGTTGTTTTAATCGTCTTTTAGTAGCTGAATATTTTTTATAAAATCTTCTCTACCTTACTGGTATTAAAAGAAACTTGTACTATGTATAATTGTCATCAATTCTTTGTCAAGAGTTATGAAATGGTCTTTTTTTCTACGTATAGATGAAACGGTGGACCCATAGTTAAACCTAACGGTTCGAAAATGGAATTTGCCCAGAAAACGTCAATTTATCGGATGGATCAGCAATAATAACGCACTTTTGTTTTTAACTTTCTTCTTAGGTATTCATCGAACAATAATTTCCAGTTAAGCTCATTCGATTGAGAATTTAAAACTACCATCTGTCTCAAATACAAGGCCATCGGTTACTTTTCGAATAACCCAATCATACTGATAGATAGCGACCTGCATTTTTCACCATCGTGTTGATAAGACCCTAATGCATGTTTTTGTAAGCAGAAACTTGTTTTAAAATTTCCTGGAAGTTCGGTTTTCCAGAGGGTCTTTGGAAAACCAGCTCCGTTCTTAGAAAACAAACGTCCAACGGTAGTAATTTTTTTGCATGCGTAGGTAGTCCAGACGTTACTCTACAAAATTATACAAGTCTTCGCTCTCCACCTACCACCGTTTGGGCAGGACTCGCTTTCCTCGAGCGCGTGTGTACCTCCGAGCAGAGATCTTTAGAAATCTCGAAATGCCATGGAATATAGGTAATCGACTACGCTGAGCATAGTGGCAACATTTGTTTTTGTGTAGAAATGAAAATAACTTCGCCAGAAGCATTTTTGTGAAAAACCGGTTTTTCAAAAAAAGTCTCTTAAGATATGGCACTAAAAATTAAAACTAATGTGAGTTTGTAGAGAATTGAATATTGTTTCAGAAAATGTGTTTTAGCAAAAGGACAAAGTTCATTTAGTATATGAAAATTATTGATTATTCTCATAAACTCCTCTTCTGAAACAAATGAAAAATTTACGAATTTCTACTTGAAAAGTAGATCGAGAGGTAATTGATCATATCCCATTTGAAAGAGCAATAAAAATACTTCTAGTTTCTATAATTTCAAACTTAGTCTGCTATAGTGAAAAAATACTTTTGTTGAAAGAGATACATCTGACTAGAGAGGTAGTTGCAAGAGTTATTTTTGGGTGATCTATCGTATTTAGATTTTTTCTCACTCAAACTCAATTATAAAAAATTATGTTTTCTTTATTCTTTAAAGTTCAGACTTTACGCTTTCCAAAGAAAAAAATAATTAAATCATCAATTCATCATGAACATGCAGAAATAATGCTCGGCATTTTTGCAAAGACTTTTACATCGAATGTTAGTTGATATACAGAAACATTTCAGAGTTATATTAAGTAAAAACTTGTCAAGCAAGAATGACAATTAAACATAATTTTAAAATGCCGGTTCTAAACCAAACACAGAAATCATTTTTCTTCAAACCATATCTTATGCTGACTGTGTTCACAGTACGGCATAGTTGAAAGCATTACATGATTTCAAATATCAGGCGAGATCAACTGTTAGCGGAGCTTTATTAAGATTCATTAGCACAGGAAAAATATTCTCTTCTTTCAGTGGACTCGATGCTGACGTCGTTTTTAAAAACCGCAAATGAATAATCTGTTTTCAGAAAATTACAAAAGTAGTAATGGATAAGTAGTAAGGGATATGCAGGTAGAAGAATACACCGCCTTGCAACTACTGTTATCGGTGTAGGGTGCTGATAAGTGTCAATAAAGTGTCTAAAGACGAATTGACGAATCGCAATTTTTTAGCGTAAAAATGATGCCATAATTCGCATTTTACGCTTATTTTGAGAATTCGCAGCGAATTGATCCGAACTGTGTCGAATTCGTACGATACTCCTAAAAACTTTTACAAATTCATCTTACGAATTCGTAAACATCCGAATAGCTCAACACGATGCTGATCAGTTCGCAAATAATTCGTAAAATTAGTTTACGAATTAGTGTTTACTGCTTTTAGATCTAGATTAATTCGTATTACGAACTGATCCAGCGGTTGAAAATGGATACTTCTAATATCAATTCATTATGAATTCGTAGAATGCGAATTAATATCAACGGCAAGAAATTTTTCTATGAGGTTAAAAATACATAGATTCGTCTCTTCGCATCGGTTTGGATAGTTCTGACCTCAATCCGTCGTTATTTTATTTATCGCAAAAAACTGACTGAAATACAGCGAAACACGTTTGGCTTGTTGTGTAAACACTCACAGCCATCCTCGCAAAATTTATTGTCCTTGATATTGATAGTAGACCGATTCCATTTACGAATTCGTGGGTACCCGAAATTTCTTGCCTACGAATTCGTTCCAGTTTACGAATTGGCAAGAGGAATGAAAGAGGCACCTTTCTGATTATTTTTTCATCATTTTTGTCAGTTCGCATCAGATCGTACTGAATTACGAATTCGCAAAACAATGACGAAATGCGAATTATTGTATCATTTGTATGCTCACACATTGCGATTCGTCAATTCGTCTTTTGACACTTTGTCCACACTAATGAGCTCAATAGTCCGATATCTTTCCTGCACTGTAGAAAAGAAAGCGCTCTCTGGTGATGCTGATCCTATGTGTAGCAGTCTTGTTTTGCCGTGCTTTTGAAGTGTTTGACTGGAGAACACTTTGAAAAGTGCTTTAAAGAAAACCACGTGCAAAGCGCTCCTCGGTGGTTACTTGAAAAGTAAACAATAAAGACCGCTACACGTAGGATCAGCTCCACAAGTGATCGCTTTTGAAAATGCTCTTCTCTAGGCCACTTTTCGAACGACATTTATCGAGTTTCATTATATTTGATTTGAAAGTATGATTTTCTAATTTTGTTAATCTTTTATTCCTTTGAACCATGAAACTATTCCTAGTACCAGTCTCAAACGCATGATACTATCACTAATACTAATTTAGCAAATTAGGCTGATTTTTTTGGAGGCAGTTTAGAGAAAAACAGCATACATATTCTGATTCCTTTTGCATGTAGATTCCAAATCTGATGTTTGTTTTCTGGTGGAACGTCTAGTTTTTGAAAAAGAAGCGAAAAACCGTTTTTACGTTGAAATTAGGTGTTTTTCTCCTTCTCCTTTTCTCTCTTTCTTTCTGTTCGTTTCCCCATTTTCATTTTTTTTTTCTTTTCGCTATGCTATTTATTGATACGGTCGTAAGCGCTTGCAAAAGTAATGAAAAAAGTAAAAATACAAAAAGTTTTGTTTACAATGTAGGTCACTCTCTCCTTCTACATAGCGCAGCCCAAGACTAGTTTGCAATAACATAAAAAATTAACATACAAAAAACCTGAAAGAAAAAAGGAAAGAGAAATCTAGAACCGATTTACCTAAGTGGACTAGTATCTCAACTCACAGTTATAGTTGTCTAGAAATGAAAGCCATTCGAGAAGATAACATTTATGATTCTTGATCATCTTTTTTACACGCTTAAGTCTAAAAAAGTGACCTAACCCAATTTTCATGATGAACGGAGAGAATGAGGAAGAGAATATACATCTATATCTTCTAGAGCTATTTTCTTCACACATTGACTCAGAAAACAAGTTTTATCAAAGTGATTCATCTTCTCTACACCTGAAAGGGCTATGTCTCGCCATGCGTTTTATAGCAAAACAGTTTTCATAAAAAACACTTTTTGTAGCACTTTATTTTTTACAGTGTGTGAGAGACTTATGTTTTCTCTACTTATAAGTCCTTGAGAGGTTATTGTACGTGTGCTTTATAATACGTAGTGTATGTATATTATACTTTTATTTCGACCACTCTTTAAAAAAAAATTACAACCTACTGACACTAAAAACTAATATATCTGCTACATGCCAAAAGATAAGAACAAGACGAAAACGAAAAAGAAAAAGAAAAGGAACATCAAAAAGGAAAGAACGGAGCGGATCAAAGCAAAATACCTATCTACAGAGATAAACTGTACATTGGAAGTAGATGTCGTGAACAATAATCGTCACACAGTGTTCAGACGACAGCTTTCTGACATGGCCATCAACTCCAGCTTTAATCAGAAGGCACGCCTGACATAGAGTTCTTTTCGGCCGATTGCTCAAATTCGCCATACACACTCACTAACCATGTACTAACTTTCCAGAAAACCATGAAGACTAACTGTAGAAACTGTATTGAATGTTTCAACATAGTAAGTTCTCTATCAGACCGATGGGCTGATACACTAAGATATAATTAATTTGTCTATGGTTATTACTCGACTTTCTGATGTCAAAGTTCGTACACTGTACCGTCGAAGTACGTGACGAACAACATAGCCACTAAGATATGCAGTCTAAAGAATATGAACAGAGTTCAATTTCAAATCAAACAAAATGTACGTAGTATTCAATGCTTCTAAAGAAGAGTACAATCAATGTGTCCGATTATACTCATGTTCAAATGGACATATGAGTGAAACATACAGCCATTGTATCGTGATTATTGTCCTTAGTAGACAGAACCGTAAGACGACTCAAAGGAGTCACGGAAAAATGTGAACTCCAGTTGGACTCCCATAAAGTCCCATGGGATTCTTGTTTTTAGACAGAAGTTATATCTCTTTTAGGAACCAGGGACAATTATGACAAATCCAACGGGATTTCCAGAAAAGTGAAAACTTCTGTGGGGCTTCCGGTCAACTTCCAAACTACCTTTTGTTTTGCCAGTGGTACCAGTATGTAATGCCCGCATATTTTTTTTAAATATATCTAAGCTTTTCTCATACATTCATTCAGAGGCGGCGGAACGTTCCCAAACGGGATAAGACTCACGGTAAGGCAGCAGCAAATTTAGAAAGTTTTTCGAAAAGGTGCAATTTTCCGTAAAAGTTTTTGTAGCAAGAGCAAGCACACGGAAATATTTTTTTGAGCTCAATTCACCGAAATAAAATGTCAGCTCGAGCTTCAAGAATCCAAGCTGCTTCTACTCAGACTCCGAATAAATGATGTTCGCAGCAAAAAGGCCAAAAAGGGAAGAAGTTTGCGCTAGACTAATCACAGCAAAACATATTTGTTTCGAAAACGTGGCATATCTATATAATTAAAGGACTACCCACTGAAAAAAATAATCAGAATTCATGTAGGATCCCGCGGGTAATCGGTATTAAAATATTTGGAGATGTTTCTTACCTTTACGCAGGATTTTTATACTGCCAGCCCTGATAGAACCCTGCATAGCTTATGTAGGGTCAACCTAGAAAAAATCCTGCGTAAAGGTAAGAAACATCGCAAGACTTTTTGACTTATTCAATCCACAAGTGTTTTCCTACGAGATCTGGCAGAATTTTGTTGGTTGAAAGAAAAAGGATTTTGTTCTCCATGTCTATCCTGCGGTATCCAGCAATCTTTTCTCATCAATATCTGTAGGATAACCGTGGAGGAAGTTGTTTGTATTTTATTTTTTTTGGAAAGTTAAGTACTTTTTTCTTATAAAGTTATAGAAAATTTTCGTTACTCCCCGAACTCCGCACACTTTTAATAAAAAGTGACTATATCTATATCCCAAACTCCGCACATAATTATATGAATTCGAAATATACGTGATCTCAAACTCCGCACACTTTTTAATTAGCAAGTAAAACAT
>CAJNOQ010003192.1:0-21072 GCA_905250885.1 Didymodactylos carnosus | reverse complement strand
ACAATTGACATATTATCATCCTTGAACTAGTTGAATGAAAATGATAAAATTTGTTAATGCTGATGACCCAAATACACGTGCCAGCCTACCTGTCCATTACTTTCTTCGCTACTCAAATCTTTCTGCTCATAGTCACAAACATCACTCGGCTTTTCAGTAGAACAAAAAAGGCTAGAATGTTCAATCAACGTCTTCCTCTAAAAAAATAAATCATTTCATTGGCCTGAATTTATTTGGTAGTTTCTACTAACTACCTCTAAAACAGCTTGTACGTTCCATCGATTTTTAATCCATGCGTCGTAGATACATTTACGATTTGCATTATTATCACCAATACCAATACTCGTGTATAATCTTCCCCATATTGTTTTTTGTTTGATACCATTTTTTATGATATCTTTGGTATAGGCTGTAGTCTCATTCAGAAGTTTAATTTCTGTATCTGTGAGACTTTTCAGGGCAGACACAAGTTTTTCATGGTCAATTTTTGATTTAGGTGGCATTGAAATACAGTTGCAATGAAACCCTAATAAAATCAGTTATAGCAAAGCACACACAAGGATGATGGCAGTAAAATAATACGTGTGAATTTATCTATTTCAAACTTACTGGTTGTATTTAAGACTAATGTAGAACAATACTAACTGAAATGTTAGGTTTTTGTGTATAGAGAGGGAGGGTTCCTTCAAAAATGCCAATACTAGACATCGTAGTTGAATGACCTAAGCACCATTATATTAGAAAATCGCTAAGAAAGCTGATTTAGCCAGTAGCTCATGCGATTTCTTTCAATAAAAAGAGGAACGGGACAACTTTCTGTATCCTTGGGTTTCGCACGAACGAAAAACCAAAATACTTGTTGACGAAATTGTAAGGAACCTTTGATTTCTAAACCTCAGAGTTTAGCGAGCCTCCAAACTCTACAAGATTGAATGAAAAACCACATGGGTTTAGTAAAACACTTTATTGGGTTCTTCGAGACAAAACAAAACTTCAAAGATTTTTTACCTGCTTCATAAAACATTCCAGTCTTCAGAAAAAACCGTAATTGTTTTGTTAAGGCGTAGTTTAAAAAACCCTAATGTTCAATAACACAAATAAAATCGTTACAAAACCTTTTAGGGCTTTAAGAAGGACTCCAATACTCTTACGCCTTTAGTAGCATCGTAAACCCATTAGTAAACCCTCTGTGCTTTTTACAGTGTACTTTTGTTTAGTGTATCGCATACTTTTTATTATATTAAAATTAGTACAGAGCTTTCGATAAATTTTCACGGTCAGCACGCTTACTTCGTAGAAGAAATAGTTCTGATGTTTGAACAAAACGTTTTGAACGCTTAAATAGTAGTGAAAGGTAAATCACCAATTCCGGTGGGAAAAAGTGTTAACAATTCTTTTAATCATCAGTGAGTAAGACAAACAAAGACAAACCTCTTCTTTTTAATTCTCGCGCTTCTTGACACATGGCACATACTGGACAACACCATGTGACAAGAAAATCATTGGGTTGCTCAATAATGCCATATTTTTCTCTTAATAGTGCACGTTTACCCATATGTATGAGACAACCCAAACCGAAATACTGTAGTACAGTATAAAAACAACATTGACCAAAACACGAGGAACCATCGATTTTTTCAGCATTTTCACCAAATAAACAGCTTGGACAACACCAGCCATACAAACATATCGGTAAATCATCAAAGCAGCCACATAATGATTCTATGAATCAATAAGTAATGGGAACATTAGAAAGTCTAATATATAGTTCACTCACATTTGCCTCTAGATTAGAGATGCACCGGTTACGATTATAACCGAACAACCGATAGTGGTTATAACCGGTTATCGGTTGTAACTGATAGTTATAATCCGTGTTCTCAGAAAAGACAAATAATTTTATGACAAATAATTCTAAAATTTCAGCCTTCGTTTTTTTCAGTGGAGATAGCAATTCTTGCTTTCTACACCGTAATAAATAAATTTATTTCAAGAAATAGTTTAATTTGCTTGAAATATAGAAGAAGTATAAAAAACGAAGGCTGAAACTTTAGAATTATTTGTCATAAAACTTTGCTCGAAAGAAAAAGAACTGTCCTTGAGTGGCAACGTCAGAAATGACTGTGAAGCAAAACTCGCGAAAATAGTGCAAAAGAACTTGGGCGCCTTGGAGACGTGCTCATTAAAAATCCATTTTCTCAGTGAAGAAAAAGAATTTCGAAAAACTTTATTTGTTTGAACCCTGGCCTCTGGCGAATCCAACCATGGAAAAGTTTTAACAGCCGTTTGGAGTCCTTTTGACGCTCCTTTGGGAAAGCTTGAATTATGGCCGCAAAGTTTGATGCCCGCTTTCAACACGTACCGATTTTAGACATCGGGGAAAATCCATTTTCGGTCCTAGAATTCTGAAAGCTGCTTTTCGAGATTCAGTTTTCAGCGCTGAATCTGAAACATTTAACCTCAAAACTCGAAAACGAAATCCGGAAAACCTAGGATCACGTTTTGAAAACGTAGATTTTTTAAGGTTTTTGACAGGCGTGAAGTATTTTGAGGATATCTCAGCGAGGAAACTGTTTTGGAAGATGGGAACGTAATATTCGTGATCCTCATTCGATTCTCTATCGAATGATGTACAGAGGAGCGAAATCTAAATTCCGCTCGTACTCCGCTTTCCGTGCATCTTACATTGTTCAATCTGAGATCCAGTAAACAATCCTGAGGCTCAAATCTTGGAAAGCAATCAAATTTGTATTTTAAATTTGTTCGAGCTTCTAATCTCCAGCACAAGTGTTTACGTATTTTGAAACCATTCAAAGCTCTTTAGCGCCTATCTGACAAGAAAATTTTGGAAAGTGACAATCCCTATTCAGGCCTACTCAGTTTCTGAGAAACTGAGTAGGCCTGAGTAGGGATGGGACTGAGTCCCATCTAAAAACTCTGGTTGAGCATTTTATCAACTATTCAGATTAACGAGCAAAGACTGTTGCTCGAAAGAAAAAGAACTGTCCTTGAGTGGCAACGTACCAAGCCATTCTTGATTGTGCATCAATGTCATTGTGAGTTGTTTTGTATAAAGTTAAAATATCACGAAAACGAATATGATCTGCGTGTTGAATGTTATGAAGAATATTTATGTGAGGCAAGGCGAAGTATGGTTTTTACTGAAAGGATTAATGCAGTATCGTATTCATTGACAAATAAATATTATTGTTTGTGGCTGGATATATTATAGTCAATAATATTTATACACGTAGATATAAAACCTGAAAAAATATTCCACTTTTCGATTCAAGTTTCAATAGAAACAGCATAAGTTTATTCAATGATTTCTATGTGTTAGAATGTAAATTAATCCTTTTCTTTATCTTAATCGTTTCACCCAGCGCTTATTAACACTTTTATTCACTATGTTAGTGACAGGTTCTTGCAGTAAGAAGATCATGGATCGCAGATGAATGTTGCATCACTTGTAGTCTGGGTAAGGTGTGGTGCGCACTTATGGCGCATTAAGGCAACCTTATCGTTTATCAGTAAGATGGAATTTCCATTTAAAAGACGCGTCACTATGCCTTACGAAGGAATCCAGTTCCATGCACCCATAGTGTCTGTTTAGTCAAGTGGATTGTAGATGCTTAGTCAAGGCATTTTGGATGCATTCGCCCAAGTAAATTATTTGCAGTTTTGATACATAAAGTAGGATATCCCGCTGTTCTTAAAGCATCTAGAATGCATTAGATACACTGCGATGCCATCCCAAGAAAAGCGGGCTACTACGAAAAACGTGCAAAAACGACACAAATAAGTCTATCTATAGGATAGAAGCTGTTAGTCTCTCTTCCTGGATATAGATGGGTTAGGAAAAAAGGACTCAATTGCTTGTTAGTTATGGGATTTTTAACTTCCAATATATCTGAGTGTATAGTGAATAACTACTTTAATGTTGGTATGTTGAGATCTTTCGCCTTCTGATGATAAAAAATATATGAAATGTTCGGCCTGACAGTGCTCTCATACAGAGAGGGTCATAATATTGTTCGATACACAATGTTTAAATCAATATATCTAAACAAGATTTTACTGCATCTAGCTAGATTTAGTATTTTCTAATATAATTTCAACTCAAAAAAGGGTTTTAGTGTTTGTATCTCATTAATTTGAAAGATGCTGGATACGATAGAAAAATTCATATTTGTGTGATTACTTATTTTCCACTGTCGAGTTGTATCAAAAAGGTTAGATTATCTTCCATTAATAAATATAGTTTTGCAATGAGACAAAGTTGAAATGAGATTAGGAAATACTAAATCTAGCTAAATGCAGCCAAATCTTGTTTAGATCTATTGATTTACACATTGTGTATCGAACAGTATTATGACCTTTTCTGTATGAGAGCATTGTCAGATCGAACATTTTATATATTTTTTATCATCAGAAGGGAAAAGGTCTCAACACACTATACAAAATTTTTCTTCTACCTTTTCCTAATGTTTCATGTGTAAAGTACAATAATGTCGTCAACAGAATCGAATATAGAAAACTTTTGCCACAATACTTTGGAATAGGCAGTTTCGCTGACGCAGACTTGCAGTTGTCGAAATAGATTTCTAACGGAGAGGGACTTTAGAGCCGCGATGAAGGTTGCGGTACGATCATCTCATATTTTGTTTATAGTCTGCTTATGCTGGTGAGTACAAAAAACTAGTTACATAGATAAAATTTCAGCTTTATTAGACTTTTCATACCCAAGATATACACATTTTTCTAGGCATGCATCAATTCTTTTTTGAAGATTATTGAAAAAAAATTAACAGTTCTAAGACTATTTGTTTTATATGTTTTTTGCATACATCAGATTGTTCGGTAGATTTTTCTCTATAAGATGAGGTATAATGAAGTTTGTATTTGCATTTGAGAAGGTAAAAGAAGAAAAATATTAACCAATTCCAATTTCAATTCTACTTTTTAATAAACAGTGTATAATGTTTAATCTAATGCTACCACAAAATTTCCAAATAGCCTGTTTTGTAGAGAAAAGTACAATGTAGAGACGGTACAATCCTACATTGTGGATAAAACTTGGTGATGATTATTTTAAAATGATTATTTTCGAAGATGAACCAAAAAAACAATTCTAGAACTGATAGTTGAATGGACATCAATATTTTGAGAGAAGTAACTATCTTGATGAAGTAAAATTTCTTATTATATTATAAAAGATCTAGTTTAATAAATTACAAAAAAAACAGACTATAATAGACACTATGGCTGATCCGAAAAATATACAAAGTTTGATCGTTGTACTCGATTACTTTGTGTAGTATATCCATCTGAACTGGTGAAGTGAGGTGTCGTATATGTTCCCCTTTCTGAATGATGCTGCATGCTCATATTTGTCATGTAGCAGGTGAACTGTTGTTCATCATGCTCGAATTTTTCAATACTCTTATTCAGATCTTCCACTAGACTTTTACACAGATTATCTTGTGACGATATTGACGCTGTTATCTTTTTAATGATCGCTTGTAAAACGGCTTTAGCTTGATTCATGTCACGCTGTTGTGCAAACACAACAGCTACTTTCATTCCTTTTGCCGCATCCACACGATTTCGTTGAACATCCAAATCATAGTTAACTTCAAGAAGTTTCAAATCGGTAATTGCCTTTGAGCGAACAAGTGTGATCGCTGTTGATTCAGATGAAAACATTTGTTGACTCGATGGATCAATGTATTTTACTGATGCCGTACTTATTTGACAACATTCTTGCTCATCTTTGCCGTCAACTGCTGGAACATGAATCTCAAATACGAGATTTCGTTTTTCGTCTTCGTTCAAGTCGTGTATTTTTATGGTAACAGTCGAATTTGGTACAGTTGAATGAGCAAATGTTGAGTGAACGTTAGCAATAGTATAATCGTCTTTTAGTTCAATTTTCACTTCAATATTCTGCGCAATACACGAGAAAAGACTACCAAGTGTATGCGAAAATGAATCACCGACCGATTTCAATTCATCAATATATGTAAATGTACCTGATCCAATTTCGGCTATTTGTGAGAGAACACTAACTTTATGGTCACTGCCAAAACCGTAAGTGTGACACGTTGTTGATTCTGGAATATTTTGCATGATATCTGAATACGATGTCAATTCAACATCTTGCCCATCAGTTAGTAGTAGTATAGATGATAATGAATTTTTTGTATTTCGTTTGTTGAGTATGTCAATGCCCATTTTGAGACCACGACCAATTGATGTACTTCCATTCGCATTTAATTTTTCGTGTGTTTGAATTCGATTTTCTATCGCCTGTTTACCATGTTCATTCATCATCGTTAAACCACTGATAGGATAGGAAGAATCATTAAATGAAACTATGGCAAAACGATCAGTCGATCCTAGTTGAGTGACAATATAACTCAATGTTTGTTTCACAAGTTGAATTTTATATCCACGCATTGAACCACTGTGATCAACGATGCACACCAAGTCTAGTGGTACACGTGAGTCAATGTTTTCGTTATCGGATGATGTCGGAGCGAATAATGTCAGGAGGCCATAAATGTCTTTTTCTTCGTCTGAAACGACACCACCAACTTCTAGCGCTGTTTTTGTTTCGATTGGCTTGGGAGATGAAGAAAGTCGAGAGGCTTGTATCTCAGACACCGTACGAATTTGGGCTTCGTTAACAACATCCTCGGCCGGTATCTCAACTTCCTAAAAGAATGAGATTTTCACAAGAAAAATGCCGTTCAGAGACCATCTTTTTCAACCGTTGTAACTTCATAAAATGCCTTATGATTTTTTCTCGCCTATACATCAGCAAGTATTAACGGATATGAACCCTTTCCTGCTGTTTTTTTCTGAAAAAGCCAAATCCAGGTTTGAAAAGTAGATCAAATAGCTTTTACGTTTACTTTACACACTGTTCACTTAAACATTGACTAAAGCCGTCGAAAATAAAGTGTAAACTAAGATAATCAAAAAATGCCGTCTTGCAAACCAAATTTCGGATGTGTTTGAAGATGTACTTCTGATGGACTTTATTATGATTTCTTCCAGCGACAAAATAGCAAAAAGCGTTGGTGACACTTTCACTTCAACGATCGATGCTTTCGTTCCGTGTAATGAGAACTGTGTAAAAATTGTATATGTTCCTTTTAAAATTTTTCTTATGTGGTCTGAAAGGACGATGTCTGTGTTTTATTTTTCTGTCTGAATTTATGGCACCCATAACCATTAGACATACAATGATATGCGATCACACGCTCATCTTTGAACAGCTGTGTTCAAGAAAGGAAAAATTTCCAAGTCATTCTGAATATGAAAATCTTTGCAGTTATATGTAAACAAGACCGTAAACCAAAACGGCGATGAAAGAATTATCTAAATCTCGGTGTAAGAACTCAAGAAATTTTCAGACGTTCGAGATCGAAAGTTTAAAAGAATCTTCGAACTTCTTAAAATTTTTTTACCAAGATCTTGAGTCTACATCTTATTGAAAAAATTCAAGAAGTCAAGATCTTGATTACAAGAATTTTCACTATGAAACCCGTTACAACATGCTATTAAAAAGTAGAGTGAGTCTATTGGCACTGCCACAGGGCTAATAGCCATTCCGTAAAAAGTAATAAAAGAACTAAAAGCTCCCTATCAACTTCTCAGGCGATTAAATCGTACTATCCGATCGTACAGGATCATATACAATTTTGAACGATTTACATACGACTCGTGGTATCTGACCACGAGTATAACTTTCTATTCTATTATTAAGTAATTATTATTATTACTTTTCTATCTATCTATTGTTTGGGAGAAAACTGTAACAAAAGTCCAAAATAAGTCAATGCATTACAGGCTTTTTACCCACATCTTACAGAAAGTGAAAATCGGCACAAGTTCTTTAAAGATTCTGCTTCTTGAAAGTTCTTGAACAAGATCTTGATACAGAATTTTCAAGGACATGAAGTTCAGATACATCAACAAATCTGATTAAGAACTTGATCAAGATTTATAACGATTTCAAGTCTAACGTATTTTCAGAATTCCGTATGAATATCTTAAAAAGATTTAGCAACTTTTCTGAACTCATTGATTTAATTACTAATTAGGAAAACTAGTTCCGTATTCGGATAAGGAAGACGAAAGAACGATAATTATAAAAATTTCACACGTATTAATATTTCTTGTGGTACCACATTATAGAGGATCTGACCTTGAATGCTTCTTTCTGTTCTATCCTTATCTCTCTCTCTCTCTCTCTCTGCTATTGGCCTACTAGATGGATAAACGAATAAATTATATTTATCGCTCTTTTCATCACCGTTTTTGTTTTGCAGTGCCCACACAAGGAACAGAATCTACACTGTAAAAAAATTGAGAAACCTTCATGTCCATATGGACATAACGTTTGACTGAAAAGCTTCGTTATTGTGTGATCGGTACCGTAAGAGATGTAAATTTTACAGTACTATTGGTACAGTACAATACTGCAGAACTTGCACTGTAGAATACAGTAGATAAAAAATAAAAATAAATGAAATAATACTTAACGAACACAAAAACCTATTCAAGGTGTTATACAGATATCGATAATTTATTAAGATTCTGTTAATTAATTAATAACTAATTAATTGCTTCGTCAGAATCAGTCACAGACCTTGATCAGGTTTTTTCAAAAGAGATTCCGATACAGAACTTGTGGAAAATCTGCAGCACTACGTTTCATTCATAATTTTGAAGAATTTGATAAATCTGCAGTAGTTTTTTAAAGATCTAGTGCGAAACTTGAACAGTCTTTAAAGATTTATCAAGATCCGTATTCACAAATTTCTCTTGGGTTAGCGGTAAACAATGAGAAGTGAAACGATGAGTCTTCTCTTCACAAGAAATTTTTGAACTTTTTCTCAGTTTTATGAGATTTGGGGAGGGGAGAAGAAAGATAACTCTTTTTTTTATCAAGCCTTCTACAGTAGTATAAATATGTTCTACGAACTACTTTTTACATTTTACACAGATAATGTTCAAATATTATTTATGAAATAACGGAAAAAACCATAAACGTAATTCAACTTACACTTCTCATGTCTTTTCTTCATGAGTAACATTATAGACGTCATAGATAAGAAATATTCATCATGTTGCAAATTTAAGAAAAAGCCCAAACTTTTTTGAAAAATTTTAGATTAGACTTCACAGTTCTAGAGTTGAGCACACAGTGAGCAAATTTGGTTTATATTGCGAACATGTGCTGTAACTTTTTAAAAAAAGTACTTAGGAGTTTAAAAGGAAACTTTTTCCTAGGTTTTCGTATATGCTCCTTCTAATGGTTTAAGTAAAAAAATTTTGAAGCACTTTCATCATGGTATTGAACAGGCTAACCTCTGGAAAACTTTACTGTTCGATGCGGATATTAGATTTTTTCATCAAAAATGTTACTTCATAATTAAAAATCATTGTCTATTGCGTATAGAATCATCTTAAAGCAAAATAGATTTATTTTAAAAAAATTGAAACTTTTAAATTGTGGATAATTTTTAATTGTAATTTCGTTGAATCTTATAGAAAAGCTTTTTTTTTCAATCAGTGTCAGCTTTTTGCATCCGTTTTGGCCAAGTGTTTTCAGATGATCCTTTATAGTTAGAATCAAAATTGTTTCAGTATTAGATACCCCATATATCAAAACATATTATCCGGTAGCTCAATCTGAAAAAGCCACACTTTCGAATTTTGGCTAAATGTCGCGATCGTTGCACAGGGGTAATATGCACCCCTACTCACATATATAAGTTAACTACACTCTGAAAAATGCCGTTATTTTATCCTAGAAAAGCCTTTAGGGCTTCTAGCTACTTACCACGATTACTGGTGGCGGCGGTAGTGCTGGTACTTGTAGTATCTGCGATGGAGAGGGTTGCTTCACAACATTAATTAATGAATCCATTGTTAATCGACATAACGGGCATTCATTGTTATTTGATTGAACTGATTTTGTTATGCAATCAAAGTGAAACTGGTGGTTGCATACCGATGTAAATAGAGCTTCGCCGTTCAACATTGGATTTAAACAAATTGAACACATCGGATCGCTTTGAGTAGATAACGACATTTTCCTTGCGCTTTTAGTTAATTTTACCAAGTGTTATTATGTAGGGAAAAGCTTTTTTTGTTTTTTGGATACGCCGAAGTATGTATACACTTAAATATAGCCTAGTTTCTAGATCTTGGTCGGTAAGCTTTTATCTATAGCAGCGACAGCGTTATTGCTAAAACCAAGAAGTGAAAAATATGAAAGAATTTTCTACCTATTCTATTAATTTCATCACTTTCTTTTGAAATGTTGAAAGTAGTTTTCGAATACATATCTATATTCTGTAGAAGGCTGTAGGCGTACATGCTGATTTTTTTCAGTATAATTTCACCATAGATATGTATTCTTACACTCATTAGTGTAAAAAAGTCAAACTATTCACCGTTAGTGAGGAAAAAAATGACTAATTCATTCGTCATACTGTAATATTATTCACTGGTGTTTTAGTCATTGGACTGACTAACACAACATATAGCTTTCTTAGCTTGCAGATAGAGGGGATTACTAGATTTGAGATATCGCAAAACGAGCTGAGATTTTCAGTACTTATATATTTTAACGAGACTTTTATTTTTCTTCTTTATTCTCTTAAAAAGAACCATTTTGAGACGCTTTCTCGAAAGACAATGCGTAAAATCTCTTTGGACGCCGTTATGACGACCAACCGTAAAAAGATGCCGCTCACAAAAGTTATGAAAACAGACCATTATTCGTGCACGTCTTCATAGTAAAACCAATGTACATAAAAATACTGTGAACCGCGACGTCATGATTTTGATTACAATAAATTTCTCCTATTATAAAACGCTTATTATAAGAATAACAGCTCTCCACACCCATTTTAAGAAAACAAGTAAAAATGGCTATTGACTAGCTAAGAAATCTCTTAAGGAAGCGATTTTATTGCACTCAGTCCACTTGTTATGATCTGCCATTCCTGGCAGCTCATAAGAGCTCATAAGACTATGTTCTCTTCTTCTTTTCCTTTCTTTCTGTTCATTTCGTTCGTGACTCATTCTGTTCTTGTACTATCCACGTAATCCTGTTCTTCCGCAACACTTGTTTCATCCTTTCTTTTCTGTTTTGCAGTTGTTTTCCAAACTCTTTCTGTTCTTGCGCAACTCCTGCGCAACTCTTGCACAACTGTTACTTCTTTCTTGTACTATATATAGCCGTTCACTTTATGCAAATAAATATGAGAAGTGAGTGAGTAGAACCTCACACCACTGACTATTTGTCTTTCTCTACTTGAGAAAGAGGGATGCGTACCACTCCAAAAATTTAAAAGAACAGTAACAAGGTAATTATTTAAAATAAATTTTACACTATCTCGGACAAAAAACTTTCGTTACACCCCCTCAATGTCCGGCACCTACTCAGGCCCCTGTCGACCTTTCGTTACACCCCCTCAATGTCCGGCACCTACTCAGGCCTCTGTCGACATCTAAAGATAAAGATACGCTAAAAGAGACAACTCGATTCATTTATAATTTTAATTACACAGTATTGTATAGGTAAGTGTCTAGCCTCCTAGACGGATAAATCTTAAAACAGGATACTTCTACAGAATATCCGCCGTCCATACGTACACTGTGGATATGGGTGGAACGTATAGCCATTGTACCATTTGCCGGTAAAAGGTCTTAAAAAATAATGCTTTCATTTGAACTTTTTCTGATGATCTCAACAAATTTCGGTAGCCTTAGTATAGCCCAAAAAATATTTTTCAGACAGTCACTTTCATTTTCTTAAGGAAAACGCGGTTTTGATAGAAAAATCGATGAAATCTCCGAGCATATTGAAATATACAAGATCTGAATAAGATCTAAAATACTGTTTTTTATACACCATTCAATAGATCTGGATGAGGCCAGTCTGATGAATTCCAAGCCAATTCATTAAAATACCTGTTTTGACATTTTTGGAAGTAAAAACCGTCATTCTGTATTATTATCCTCTTTTCTCTATATGAATACAAAAATGTTTTTATCAAGGCTTCTCACGAGCATAGTTAAATTAGCCTTCCAAAGACGGGGAATCGAATGATATATGATAACTGGAGATTCTTTCAGTTTTTCGTAGAGTTATCGCTATCGTAATATGACTGGACTTGGACACACACGTCCAGGCATTAACATTAATAATTAAACATAGTCTTTACATTTAATACACAGATGTGGTCCCAAAAACTAAGGCAAATGTCATTACCCATATTCCTGACTTTTCTGAAGATATTTTGTTACAAATGTTTGTGCCTTGATTTTGTACTTCGGTTATGGATCACATCGTCTTTTTTCCCGGCTTTGCTAAAAAAGTCGATGTATTTATATGGACGTGTTCTAACTTTTCAAAATTTGAAAATTCTTTAGCGACACCGAGAATTATTAGTGTCAGTGATTTGAGATAATTCTTGTACAGGACTAAAAAGTTCTGTAGTTTTTCAAAGCTTGTCTGATATTCGTTGACGGTGTCGTACGATCCAATTTCCAGATGTAGTTTCTCCATTCGGTACCTGTATGACATGCAAATTTTCATAATCGGCACAGCAAAAATCTTTAAACTTAAATTTAGCTCTTCAATATTTGGCATCGTCGTGAATAGTCTAGTCACGTTTGCAACGCAGAATAGAGTGACTGAGAACCGTTTCACAGAGAATAGAAGAAGTTCTGAAATATGCTCAAAGCCCAAACTCGAGAAACCGAATTCAAATAATAAAGTTAATGTGGTTAGATTGGAGGATGCAGAAGCCGCCGCTCTTGTTCTAAGCACAGAATCGAATGGTCCTGTCATCGAAACTTCATACAAGGACTGAACGAATAGAGTTTCGATGATCAATGTATCTAGTTCTTTAGAATCGTATTTACCCGAAGTTTCTAAGGTCAGATTTAGGGATTCGATGCGAGTTAGCCAGTGACGAATGTGAGGACCTAATCGATAAAGCTGTACTTCTGACAAAACGTGCTTCTTTTATATACAGAAAAGAAATGAAGAAAAAAGCGTTGTGTAATAACACACTGATGGCTCAAAATAAATATACGCTTTATCATCCTGTATATTTAGGTCTTGACTTGCACTAGAAGGAGGCGAAATGACACTCAAACGGACCACGAACGATCTTTTGAAGGTTACAACTCTAATTAGAGTAAGGGTAAGGACGCATTGACAATGTTTGAAATATTTCTCAGCAAATAAGTGCAAGTCAAGACCTAAATATACAGGGTGATAGAGCATTTCAAGGGCTATCAGAATGTATAATTACTTTTCTAAAAATGTATTACCGTATTTATAGTAAATTAAAAAACCTATGAAAAAAAAAGAAAAAGTGCAGTTCGTGAGAATCTGAGGGTGAGGTTGTCTTCACTATACTCAAAATATTTCTCAGTGAATAAGTGCAATTAAAAACACAAATATACAGGGTGTTAGAGAACTCCGAAGCCTATCAGAATATGAGATTACTTTTGCAAAAGTATATATTAATAAGAAAAATATTCCCAAAATACCGTGTCTAACTATTTTTGCCAGGCATAATTTGAACAGATAGATAGATATTACTGATCATATATATTTGTTCATGTTGATTTGGTATGCGAAAAAGACTCAATCAAGATCGTCCATCTATTCTTACAGATAGGCAAAATTCAGTATTCACATGAATTGTTCTTTAGATGATTCATAGGATATAATTAATTGTAGAGATAATTTTAAAAATATTTCGAATGAAGAAAGTAACTTATATAATAAGAACACAATAAAATTTGTTTCAATAATTAATTCTATAAAGATTTCATACAACCATAAGCGACAGTATATAGACAAACAATGATTGTGTTCTTCTCTTCTAAACCTAGAGGATGATTCATAAATATTGGACTCTCTAAGAAAAATGACTGTTTCGCACATATAACAAATCGAAAAATGCTCAAACTTATTGATATAAGTCATTCTTTGATTCTTTCATTCTGTAACAATCAACTTGATTGTTTGATTTAATAGATTCTTTTGAAAAAAAGAAAAAGATTATATGTTGAAATCTTAGCACAATTATTCAACGTAACATCAAATATGCAAGAACTGAATTGTCAATGTTAAAGATTTATATGATGAAGTTATTGTACACGTCGTATGACCCCATACCTCTATCCGTAGCAGTTAGCACATCGAAAAACGTTTTTGATTTCTGGGTGTGCCGCTACCGCGAAGACTAGAAAAAATGCATTGTGAAACTGGTGGCTATGGTACATATAACCATCTGCTGAGCTTTGAAATAACAAAAATGTTTTTAAATGTATTTAAAAGTCAACTTCAGTCATTAACTTCAATTGTCTTGAATGCAGAAAAAGAATTTTTTGACTCTTTTTTGACAACTTTCACATTAACATGCGACTTCACTCGGCTGCAGAGTTATGAATATTAGATTAACACAACTGTCTCTCCAACCGATCCATGTTCTCCCACTTTGCAAATGTTGTACAACAGCCAGGCAACACTTACTCTACCTACACTTTACCGCGAGCACAACTATTTAACACTTCCTCTGAGCGGCTACAAGCAATCGAACATTGCATTGACTATTATCTTGTTCCCCAACAATTAATAAATTCTCGAAGTCTGCCTGTTAACGTGAGCACAAATTGTCGAGCACCCGCAATGCCATTCGAGTTAAATGATCCGAAACTCAAACTTGTATACTTGAACACTATTACATTTCAGAATAGGACTGATGGCATCCAAGCTGACATAAATCGATATTTATCAAAAATCATAGCTCGCGCGGCTCCCCTGCTTTTAGAGAACAGAGTTTCACTGCTGTGATAAACGATAGAAAGAAATATGGTTTTTGCATACATTTTTTTTTTGACGAAAACACTCGGAGACGTCGTGCATTAAGGAGCTTACAAACTGCTGATGCTGAACATCAAATGAAACTACTCTCGAAATTGTTTTTGACAGAGTTATCACAAGGGGGCATTTCCCTCCTTCCAACAGTCAAACATTTCGATTTGTGCGTCGCTGAAAGAAGGATTGTTGTGGCAATACAGAGAGGATAGTTGCTTCGATCAAACAACCATCAGTAAAATTAGAGGTGGACGAAAATATTTATTAACCTATTATCTAGCACTGAAATTGAATGTCCAACGTTGCTACTGAATCATATTTGAAGGCAGATTTCACGTTCTAAAAAGATTTCATTTTTCCCAACCAAGCAGTAACCGTTGCTCCTAATTCACTTTCAAATAGGAGGTTCTTCAGTTAAAGCAGATACGAATTTTGAATAAATCTGAGAGATCAAATCCGCTTATGGGAGACAAACTGGTAGAGCATTGGACAGATACTAGAATCCTCATTTCAAGGAAATCACATGGTGCTTGACGGATTCTGACTGGAGTATTCCAAATCAGCTAGAAGATCAAAACAGAATCTCAAAGTGTCTTCCATTAAACAACAGATCATGCTCAATAGGGTCATTATCCCAGATCGAATGCAAGACAACTTTTTATCATAAAACGCGAAGTGTTCTCAAATGACGCGCTATGAAACCGTTTCAACTATAGAATGACCATTGAACTGATCAACATTTCACCATTTGTGGCGGCAACTCGATAGGTTTTGAAATACTTTAGAGTTCGCAGTGATTCATTTAATTTTCACAAAGAATTGCGGAAGCTTCATCGGCTCCGTCGGTTGGAGCAAAGGGATATTTGGTTTTCCCAGCAGGAACTTATCAGCCGACAGAGGGTCTCCAGACAACCTCTGAAAATCCCCTCAAAAGCCATTAATATAGTGGCAAATCATATATACTCTGAAAGTAAACACTTCAGGCTATCTTTGTATGTGCTTATTTCAAAATCCGAGAATCATCATGTCTGAGGGGGGACCCTTAAGGAAGATGCCAAAATTTTCTTCTTCTCACCTGGATTTCTTGATGTGGTAATACTTGCTTCTTTAGAAGAAAAGTCTTATTATTCGCATCGTCACTCTTGTCCTTTCAACCTCACAATTCTTATCAAAATCTTTTCTTTCTTTTGGAGAATAAAAGAATTGTTATCCTCCACTTTGTCATTTCTTTTTATTCGACAATGTTTTTGCCACTTCTGATCTCCGTTACTACTCTTCTCTCATGCTCCCACGCTAACCCACTGCAAGCTGCTCCTTCTGTCAGAAGCCTGCCTCTTGGCATGATTACTTTATTCGCTGGTGACGTTGTGCCTCAAGGCTGGCTTCTCTGCCATGGACAGGTCGTGTCACGTATGACATATTTGCGCCTCTTCTCCGTTATTGGCACTTTGTACGGGACGAGCGATCATGTTCAAACGTTTAACTTGCCGGATTTTCGAGGCCGCTTTCCCTTGGGTCTTGATCCGCAACAAGGTCAGCGCCACACAGGTGGAGAGACACATGTAATGCTCACCACGGCAGAACTTCCATCTCACGCACATGCATCTGGCAGCCTCATTGCTCGAAGTGTCGGGGATCACATGCATCTTATTAACGATCCGGGACACAATCATGGAGGACAGACGGGTGGGGGTATCTTTGGATCAGGAGGAATGGGCATGAGAGGTGATGGTGGGGGTAACGAATACAACACGCACTCTCACCAAATCAGTCGAGACGTTACACAAATCGATGTGCGACCAGCTGGCGCTCATGACCACCCCGTAGATGGTCAAACGGATGCACAAGGACTTGGTCAAAAGATTAGCATCCTAAATCCATATCAAACTATCGACTATATTATCTATGCTGGGTCGGACCGATCTATAGGTATAAGCGTGTATTCTCTCTCTTGTAGTGTTGCTACTCCAGGTGGCAGTGTGTATAAGTATTTTTTACTTTTTCTGCTTTCCTACAGCAGCTCTTTTTCGTAAAGTCAGCTTTGTTTGTAACATAAAATCAAGTTCAAGCTCAAGTTCGGAAACTCTCGGATGAAACAGAAGTCTACAGACACTGATTTTTAAAGTTTTTGCCTACATTCAGCTCTTTTGTTTGACACGTGAATGTTTGTCTACCCATTTCAACATTTCGAATAAACAAGAACTGCTTGAAGTTAAAAGACGAACTTTAGTTTAGTGTTCGATCGGCAGAACACGCTGCTAAATCCAAAATATTAGCTTTAAAAGCTCTAAAATTTTCTCTGACTGCTTCAGTCGGTGATCTGTTCTGTATTTACCGCACATTTCGCCGCTGATATTCGAGCGTTAGACAAACAGTGTTTATAATATATGTACAACTTGACCCGACTCAAATACAATCAATGGTGCGACAAACATTCTCCTTTATGTAAAAGAATATGATGAACGTAGGTACGTGCCAAAAGCTGTTTAATAATCGATCTATCTGTTACTTAGGCAGAGCTCACGCTATTCTTCTCATGATGAATCAATCGCATTACATTGTAATATTTTTTTATCTTATCTGTTTTAAGCGACACAATACTACTGAGCACGCGCGAGAGTCAAAAGTCTTGGAAGAAAGAGAACGAGAAAGCTGCACTATTTGTCTTTTCATTGCTTAGTGTTTGACGTTTATGTTGCTGATAAGGCATGTTGTGCAACAAATTCCTTTTTTTGTTGAGATGTATTGCTGATGCCCTTGAGTTTTTCGCTGACAGAAGACAATGCACTTTTATCTAACGTAAGCAAACATCTTGTGATGCGCTTTTCGCTGAAAACCACAAAGTCATTTCAAAGTACAGTATGTAATTTAGATAAAAAGGCACATGTCTTACGACATTCCATAGGAAGAGCAAGAACATAAACACAATTTACATGATTTTCGAGAAGCATTTGAAATACATTTAAATTGGTCGTATGTGCTATTGAGGGAGGAAGATCATTCCACTGCCTGGAGGTGAGAGGGGTAAGAAAGAAGAAGATGAAGCTTTTGTGGAAAAATGTGTAGTAATAACCTATCTGTCACGTCCAAAATGCGTAGATTTCCGATTATGAGAAGGTGTAATGAGATTAAGATGTGAAAGAGGGCTTATGTCATAGAAAATTTTATGGAAATGAACGAGTCTGAAATAGAGTCTTCGATTTTCGAGACAACAAAGTTTAATTCGAAATGAAGTGCGATCGGATCGATCGAGTGGTCTTTCACTATAACTCTGGCAGCCAAGCGCGTCATTCAAAATAGACAGATGTGATTTAAATGAACTACCGTAAAGAATACAAGCATATTCAAGAACCGGCCTGACACATACTTCGTAAAGATGAAGACGGAGATATATGATGTGGTGCCGAACACTCTAGAAATAGAACCTGATAGCCTTCTGCATTTAGCAGCCGTTTGATTTGTATGTTCTTTCCAAGTTAGATTGTGAACAAGATGCGCTCCAAGCAGTTTTACAGAAGCAACGTTCTCAAGCGAAATGCCATTTAGTTTCAGTTCACCTAACTTATTTGTACTGGAAAGAACAGTAGAGAACAATCCATTTTCATTTATTAGCATTAAGTTTCACTAGCATCCTCTCACACCACTCCGACATTTCGTTCACACATTCTTGAACTGCACTTAAATTTGCATTTTCACGATCCACAACACAGAAGGCATCGTCGGCGAAAAGAGAAGTCAGTTTTGAGGCTTCCAGAGAAGTCGGAAGATCATTAATGAAGATCAAAAAGAGAATTGGATCTAAAATACTACCCTGCGGCACTCATGAAGTAACGGTTAATCTTTTGGAGAGAACAGATCCTATGGAACCACTTGTAATCGATTGGACAAATAAGATGCAAACCAGTTGTACAGATCTCCATGAATTCCACCATGTGATAATTTTCCTAAAAGAAGTTGATCCGGAATTTTATCAAATGCCTTTTCAAAATCAAATGACGCTCCTGTTGATTTCTTTTATCGTTGAGACAATTATTTATAAAGTTAGTTAAATAAACTAGAGTATCTTTGTTAGAAACTGCATCAAGTGCTTATGAATTAACTTTTCAAAAACTCTACTTACATTCGATATTAAAGAGATTGGATGATAGTTTTAGCCATTATTTTTATCATCTTTTTTGTGAATGGCTTTTATTATCGAAAGTTTCCATATATCAGGGAAAACTCCTTTTTCAATCGAGATGCTAAAGATGTGATATAATTGTGGCGATATACTATCTGCACTTAGTTTCAAGCATTTAACTGGAATATTATCAATGCCAACGCTTTTTTTATTTTGTAATGATTTAATATATTCAAACACCTCTGCTACATTGAAATTTATTGTGGAGAGAAAATTAGAAGCGTTAGTGTGTAGATTAGGCATAGATCCTTGTGCAGTAGAGTAACAACTTCCAAAATGTTCTGATAAAAGCTCAGCTTTTGATACATCGTTAGTAGCGGGGTTACCGTTCAGATGTAATGTTGCTGGTAGACCATTATGATCAGAACGAAATTTCTTAATGTCTGTCCAAAAACGTTTACTTACTGTCCTTGAAATTTTTCATAATTGATGTAAACAGCTTGAATTTCTCTTTTCGTACACACTGAATAACTTTATTACGAAGTTTCTTGTACAACGAAAACGTCTTGAGAGAATCTGAACTATGAGCAACCATCTGTTTAAAGTTCTTAAAGACTAACGTTTTTTTCCTCATCAAGAAGTTAGTTGCTCCGGGTAAACGTGGTACCGGCTAATTTGATATAGGTACTGTTTTAATAGGGATGAATATTTCCATTGGTTTTCATCGTATTTGAGCAACCGAACTCAGCGCGTTAACATCGATAATATTTTTTTCAAAGTAGTCAGCGTCTCTTCTGCGCGTGCCCAAACGGTCAATCCTGGGACCCCTACTATTTATTATTTTCATCGATATTCCATTTGTACTTCCGCGTGTTTGTACGGTCTTTTTGCGGATGATATCTTCGTTGTTAATCCACTTCTACATTCGGATAGTAAGCAGTTTATTGAGTCAAGCTCAAAACGAAATAGACAAAATTTGTAGATGGTGCTGCGACAATAATATGGAATTAAACGCCGATAAATGTTCACATACGTATTTCTTTTTTACTACTTCTTGAACACAACTTCTACTGTCGCAAGTAGCAGCTAAGGCTCTCTCCGTTGACTTCCACTCTAAACTATTACGCTTAATCTTTTCGAGCGATATGAAGTAGTCAACTCATATCAGCGAAACCGCTCTTTCTTGTAGGCGAATGCTAGGTGCCACTAACAGGGTCTTCCAAGACGCACAATCATTTGTCCGTCACCTACTTTACAAAATCCGCGTGTTACCTAAGATGGACTATGGTAGTATATTGAAGGTCAATTTAACATTTTCTTTTAACAAATGACTCAATCATACATGACCATAAAATTTATCGGAATGGCTATTGCCACTCTCTGAGGGTGTCAAAAGGAGTCATCATATTTTAATTTATGAGTGTAAGTTCCGATACGCTTTATGAATTTCTTCGCATTGAAGTTCTAAGGATGTTCTCCCTAAGGCACAACTGGTTATTGATGTTGCGGAGGTCGGCGTGAAACAGAGTTGTATTGTTATTGGCTTCCATTGTTTATAAACATCAGCAGAACTAATAAAGCACTAATAATAAATAAAGTAGGACAATTAAGTTTTGAAAGAAAATGAAGAATTTTGTCGTACAAAGTTCTGTTTTATTCTGACTCCATTTTCAGCCAGAGTTCATAGAAGGGTAACAGTGAACTAAATCTGTAACGCGCGTGGAGTGCGTCCGCACAGAGGTAAGGCTTTAGCTATCTGTCATCTATAAATGTTTCATAAATTCATTCTCTAAAGTTCTAGTTGCAGGATACCACGCTATTCTTCTGAGATGTCAGAATATCAGTACGCAGTATATTCTCAAAAAACGACTATTTTTTTTAACTAAGTGGATTTGGTGGGCTTGGTATATTCTCATTGACAATACACGAGAATACGCAAATATAGTGTCGCGATCGAAGGGGGGGGGGGGGGGGGGGGGCGCCGGCGGGGGGCCATAGAGGGGCCCCCCCGCGCCAAATTTCGGGG
>CAJNOQ010003191.1:0-21078 GCA_905250885.1 Didymodactylos carnosus | reverse complement strand
CAAATTTGATTCGACCAATTTTTTTCTGAGAGTAGTTCTAAGGTCTAGTAACTTCCTAGAAATATTCTCCTCTTCATTCTACATCTAGCCTTTGATTAGTTGATGAAATTCAAGCATGGGCTGATTTCATCAGATAATCGCCCCCGTTCTTTTGATTATCGATGGTTTTTTGCTGAAATCGGTCGATTAACTGTGAAAAAATTATACATAAAAATCGTGGTTAAGTACAACTGATCAGCTGATTAACCATGTACTTAATCGATGCAAACGCGCAGGATATAAGAAATATCTTCACAATAATCCTGAGTTCCACATGACTCACTCGAATTAAGTAACTCAGGTCAGTTTAGTCTTTTATCTCGAGCTTGAATTCCAGTCAAATTTATAGAAAAATGTGACTCGAGTAGACTTGCGTTCGAGCCGAGATTTGAACTCCCCATTGTCTACCAGAAAAATGAGTAGTCACCAAGTCTTTATGCCTTCGCCAATTCACTTCTCCGTCATCTTTCGTCTACTTCTGTGATCCACCATTTTATTAGCTCATCTTAAAACAACAATTGCTCTTAACACATGACATATCAATCGTTTTCCTTTGACAGATTTTTCACAGAATCAAAACAGATTTAAAGAAATAATCGAAAATTTATATATATTTTTTATTTAGATTATTTGATGTCGGCGGTTCACCAGCAACAACCAGATACTTATTTTTAGGAGACTATGTCGATCGTGGTTATTTTGGTATTGAATGGTATGTCAAATGGTTGACTAATCTTATCAGATAAATTTTTTCTTTTGTTATTTTGATAGTTGTAACTGAGAAAGATAAAATTATCTAATGATCATAAAGATGAGAAATACTTTGAGAAAAATTGAATGTTTGATTGAAACAAAAAGATAAAGAAAAAAAAACTAGTGGCGCATTTGTTCATTATGATATTAAGCATCGTTTCTAATTGCTCGTTCGATTAATTTAGTACGCATGAAAAAGGTCATTTTTTTATTTAACTATTGATTAAACAAAAAATTTACAAGATAATTCTTAAATTAAAAATACTTTCTTTCTCAAATTATAATTCATTTTTTTTTCTCTCTAGTGTATTATATTTATGGTCATTAAAAATCCATTATCCTAAAACATTTTTTCTCTTACGTGGAAATCATGAATGTCGACATTTAACCGATTATTTTACGTAAGTATAATTATAAATTAGATTAATTCAAATAAGTTTTTAGTTATGTTTCATTTCTTTTTAGATTTAAACAAGAATGTTTAGTAAAATATACGGAACAAATCTATGATGCATGTATGAATGCATTTGACTGTTTACCATTAGCGGCCTTAATGAATAAACAATTTTTGTGTGTACACGGTGGTTTATCACCAGAAATTCATACATTAGACGATATTAGAAAGGTAAATGAACGATGAATGATTTATAAAATATTTTAATTAACTAATAAATTTTTGATTATTTCATAGTCAATCCTATCATTTAATTGAAGAGAAAAATAAGTTGTTTTTCTTTCTACTTTTAAATTTATAAAGATAATTCTCCGTAAAAAAGAAAATATACTAAAGCGAATAAGAAAAATATTAAAAGTGTATGCATTGACTGTAAAAAATATTAATACAACAATTAATATCCATTTTTATTGTTTAGATTGAACGTTTTCGCGAACCTCCACCATATGGAGCGATGTGTGATTTATTATGGTCAGATCCGATTGAAGATTATGGCAATGAAAAAGATGTGTCACAACGTCGCACAAGCGTTCCATTAAATAATACAACAAATACATCATCTACTACATCATCTACAACATCAATAAGTTCAAATTTAGATGAAAAACTTTTTCTTCACAATTCCACTCGTGGATGTTCTTATTTTTACACCTATCAAGCTATAAATGAATTTCTGTTACGTAATCATATTTTATCTGTGATACGTGCCCACGAGGCGCAAGACGTAGGATATCGAATGTATAAGAAATCACAAGAAACAGGATTTCCCAGTTTAATAACAATATTTAGTGCACCGAACTACCTGGATGTTTATCAAAACAAAGCAGCTATTATGAAATATGAAAATAATATCGTAAATATTCGTCAGTTTAACTGTTCACCACATCCATATTGGTTACCAAATTTTATCGATGTATTTTCGTGGTCGTTACCATTTGTAGGTGAAAAGGTAATCGATGTTCTTCTACATATTTTGAACATTTGTACAGATGAAGAATTGGCCGAACATGATCAAATGATTGATAGTTTAATTGAAAAAAATAATCGTGAACAACGAAAAGAACAAATACGAAATAAAATACGAGCTCTAGGAAAAGTAGCAAAAGCTTATCAATCGTTGAGAGAAATAAGTGAAAATGTTGTTACACTTCGAGGTTTGGCACCGACTAATTATACAACAACAAAAGACGGTGATGAGGTAGTAGCAACTGAACACGATACAGAACAAGCAGCTAGTATTCTAAGAGAAAAATCTCATTCAACAAAAGAAAGATTTTCGAAAGCAAAAATGTTAGATAAAGTCAATGAACGATTGCCGCCAACACGACAACAATCAAAAGATGAACCAGCTCAAAAACCATCTAAAACATCTGCTACAGATACTTCTTCAACATCAACGCCTACTGATTACGAGAAGAAAATCAAACGTACAATTGTTACACAGGAACAACCTATCGTGAAAAAAGAGATGCCATCGGCAGCGTTCATTGGCGCAACAACACAAGGGCTCGTTAAAATGAGACGAGAGAGTTATGCTGGAGTTGGACAAAATTCAGCAGATCCCTCTTCTACCGCCGCATCAACAGTAAAACGAACATCAACAATAACACATGATAATGTCAGTAATGGAAATATAAAAAGTGATATGAAAAAAGATGATACACCTTCAGTGAAAAGTGTCAAAGAAAAAAGCCATTTATTCAACAAAAAATAGTTTTATTTAATGAACATAGAATTTTGATATTACCTTTCCTTTCCTTTATAAATAAGTATAGCTCGTCTTCTATTATTCATCTTACTCTTAAGCCTCAGGATTCTACAAAAACTTTTAGTCTGTTTCACAATAGATTGTATATTGGAAATTAACAGAGGACATCTTGACATATGGCAGGAAGAACGGTACTGACATCAGAGCATGCATTATTAGAGACAAGGCAGAAGTTCTAGGAGAATTATTATCTATTATCATTAATGGATAGCATACGAAATCAGCATCTTATTTATATCTCACATTTTTCAAAAGCCTTTTTTTCGCCTCTATGGAACCTTGTGTTTCATCAATGTACTCTGCTCTAGTCTTCAAACGTTCTGGTACTAATAAAGTAACAGAACCATAACTTGACCAAGTTTAAATAAAACTATCGTTCTATCATCATACGTGCTTAATGAGAATCAAAAGATAAAACTGTATAGGAGGCGAGCTGGAGACAAAACATTTTCCCAGCATTTTAGTACACACACACACACACTATACTCAATAAGAGAAAAGAAAGCTTGTCGAATGAGTAGAAAAATAAATATGCTCAGAACAGAATTTAGAACTATATTTTGTTCAACATGCTGCTACCGTATCTTAATATATTATTTTATTTTGTTTTATAACATTATACACTCATATTTTTTTCATAGAATTTTATTTTTCTGTTTGTCTCATTTACGAAAACCTGATAGGATTTTATTAACATATGAGTACTAGGCTGGATCTGAGTAACTCAGTTTGTAAATTTGTCACTCCTAATGAGAATATTTTTGTCTTTTATATTTGTTTATTTATTTTGTTCTTGTTTCTTTTATATACAAATTTTTCAGCTTTATGTTTTTTTTCGAAATATGCGAAATATAACAAGAATATGAAATAAGTCAAACAATTTGTCTTTTCTTAATTATTCTAATCGTCTTCGTACAATTTTATCATGAAAATGTTAATCGGTTGATACAGCTGGAAAAGTCAAAAGCAAACATGCATAGAAAACATTAGACTTTCAATACAGAGAGTCTGAAATTCCTTCTAACTTTCCCTTAGTTATTAGTGCAGTAATCAATAGCTTCTCTTTTATGGAACTTATACTAAAGCATTTTAAACAAAACGTATACAGAACTGATATAAAAGAAAGGATATTTTCATATTTGTTATGTTTATAAAGACCTAATTTCCACTTACCACGATTGACATAGTCAACGTTATTAATCCATCTAGTCGAACAGTTTTTCTCTCTATAAACCGGTCCATATTTCTAATAGTCCTATTTAACATAATTTATCATATTTTTTTCTTCAGCTGATCTGTCATCTCGTATATATTTTTTTTCTATGAATAAAAACGATTACATTTTACAGACCAAAATTTGATTATAGTACAATTCTTGTACAAATGTTTGAAAAACAAAATTTTTTTTCTTATAAACTTGGCTCAATAGTTCTAATCTAAATTATGTTTTTGTCCGATTTAAGGATACCCTCCCCCTCTTTATTTGCAAAAAAATTGTCATTTTGAGCTGAACATAGTCTAATGTAGAGGAAAGTCTGGGCTATAAAATGAGACCACTTCCGGCTCTCCATGACCTTCCTTGAAAAAATTACGAAGCTTTTAACTTTTTCCTTCTAACCCTAGAAAATCTCAATTTTTAGGTTCGTAAATTTTTCTCTCCTTTTCTATATATTCAAGCTTTTTCTTATATATAGCATGATAGAAGAAAGTGTGCTCTTCAAAAATAGATGTTTTCCGGAATTTTCTGATGAGTTTTCTTAGAAATATAAGCATTGCCGCAAATGCCCTGAAAACCAAAGCCATGTGTACAATATGTGTTTTTCTCACTATGCGTTTTTAAATAGTCCCTTCAATTGGCACACATTACTACCCCTCGAAAAAATGGTCCGATCGAGCTCAAAATTTTACCACAGATACTTCAGACTCTATCTCAGATTCATTTTTTAAAGCGTTTTCGATTTCAACTTTCGGCATGAGAATGTTTTCAAAGTGAAAAAACAGTTTTTTATATGGGATTTTCAGTATTTTCCGAATATCTCGACAAAGAAAGCATATTTTCAAAAATAAAAAAAACGAACCTGAGATAGGATCTGAAGTATCTGTAGTAAAATTTTGAACTCGATTGGACCATTTTTTGGGGGGGTTCGTAATGTGACTGGATGAAAACTCATAGAAAAACACGTTATTCCTGATCCAACATCGGCTTCCCCGGTTTCCAAGATGGTAAAGAAAGAGGGGGGGGGGGAAGGGGGTACCCTTAAACTGTTTTAAATGTTAAACTATACCAAAATGTTTCAATTACTTGAAATCTGTCATAGCAATATTCGTACGATGAAAATATATCCATTTAAACAACCGATAGTAGATATAGATGATCATGATTTGTATTACCAACGTTGTTCTAATAATTTAATCGGTAAATGAAAATACTATTTCATTAGTCCTCTACCAATTCTGACACTTCTCGATAACGATACTCATTATAGTTAAAGTCAATTTCTACGAAAATTTATACTTTCCACTCAACAATGCTAAGTGTAAATACAGATAAATCTGTATGCTTTACGTCGAGTTTAAGATGATTATTAGTTCATCGTTTCTCATCGATTCTATATAACTTGAATACTTTTCTCAACAATGTACACAGACTCCATTGGCTCTTGATAAATCTTAAAGCATAGAAACAAAATTTTGAAGTCATGTTTGATGGTAGATAAAATAAGATATAGTTGAAAGATGGTGCTGTTGGTAAGTTGATTAATAAATTTTCTTTTGCGTATATGCTCATGACACGTAAACAAAACAAACAACAATAACATTGACATGAAATACATCACAATGTATGCTTTTGTAACCAGACTATTTTCTTGTTGATTGGTATTTTACATATTGTATATATTTTCCTTTTACCGAACGTATGACATTTATTAATTAATCAACGCAGAAGCATAACTACGCCAAACAGTATAATATTCTCCTTAATCGGTTTTTAGATGTCTTTTGACAACTATTACAATGTGCACAACAAAAACGTAGAATGTTTCTCAAATATAAGATTCTCGAACTAAAACATACGAAAAAGAATCACTATGCATAAAAACTCGGCGTACTTCGCACATAGAAAATATCTGGATAATAACAAAGGAGTGTTTTCATCAGAAATAGGCAAGTCCAAGTCCGGACTTGAAGCGTTTTTTGACGAACTTGGACTTGACTGGATTTGGGGAGTTTTCTATCAAGTTCATTTGAAGTCCACTCAGTTAAAATCTATCACATTCAAAAACGGGATGGGTAGAATTTGATATCTAATTTATTAATGTTTTTCTTGTCAAACATGCATCTAATGTGTGGATTAAATTTATTTACCCGTCGTATATGATTATGACCTACTGCATAGTAGGTAATTGTCCATACTTTGGTACCGGTATTTTGGTTCGGTACCCTGTTAGGTATCGAATCGTTCGGTACTTTCGGTTCGATACCAGGGAAAGTTCGATGCCAACGAAAAAAATTAAGGGACGAGAGTCTTCGCGAAGGAGAAAAAGCTTCTTGTGAGTTCAAAAATATATTTAGATAATGAAAAAACCTTCGGTACTTTCGGTACCGGTACCGAGTTGGTACCGAAAGACTCGGTACGTTCGGTACGGTTTCAATGGTTGGTATCAAGCGCTCGATACCGGTACCACGCAAGTACCGGTACCGACAATTACCTACTGCATAGTGCAGAAATCACTATGAACTTGAACGTAGAGATCTGGACTTGGAAATGGTCGGACTTACTTACCTCTGATTTTCATCGTGACAATATCAATAGCCAACTGGTGGACATTTCAACTTTTCCAGTTAACAACAACTTATTTTAAAAGTTTAAAACAAAACTATAAATGAAAATTTGTGAACAGAGTTGGGACATCCTCTGCTCAATCAATCAACGTAAAATGTCAAAAAAGTTGCGTTCGTTGACTGTGGTGATCCTTGCGTTTTAACTCTTGCTGATTGTACCTTATTGCGACAATTCTGTTGGCCGTGAAGGTACTTACGAACTAACACTTAAGCCTACACATATATCACAATTAACCTGAGTTTTCATTGATTGTAGCGATATACGTTTCTAAACATAAAGCATGCATTCTTTATCTTTTCATCCTTTTTGATTATTTATGGTTAAAAATCCACTTGTAATGTAGTTCAAATATAGCAATAAATTTGTAATATGGAAATGTTCTGGTGGTTGCGTAGTAACGTCCACGTCATGGTAGAAAATTTTGCCATTGAACTCGACTTTCTTTTTATCCTACAGTGACCATTCGCGGAAGTGCTGTGCTCACTTTTGTTGTGCTTCTTCTTTCTATTAGGTACTATTACTAAAAATGATGGCGAACAATGAAGATGTTCATCGAACTTTTTTTGCTTTCTTCATTTGTTAACTGTCATCGAAACGAATTTTGAAGACAAGAGATAGACAGGGTGCAAATTGTTCTAAATTCTACTCATCCATTGAAGTCATCTTTTTTAATAGCCATCGGTCATTGAATTGTCGGTCCTCAGTTTGTTGTGTTATTTTATAGCAATTTGCCTTGTAGGCACACTCCTATTGTTTGTGTGAATGGTTGATTAGAAATCAGTTATACTCAATGTCAATTTGCAGAAACATAAAACTGTATGAGAAATAGAGCTAAAAAACAATGTCAGAAATAACCTAGTTTTAGGAGTTAACGTTTCTATTTGGAGTATTTCTATATATTTTTAGATTTATAATGGATAATTTTCTTATTTACGATGAAATATTGAAAAAAGATTATTGTACTGTGTATCGTGGCCGTATTAAACGTTCAATTGATTTTGTTATGATTTATTGTGTAGAAAAATTTAAGAGACATGAACTCAGTAATTTGGTATGTTGAATATTTCGTTTACAAGTAGACTATTGAACTCATATTGCTTTATTCTAGGTTCGATTAATGTATGAATTAGATCATCCAAACATAATGAAATTTCGAGAATGGTATGAGACAACAAATCATTTGTGGCTTGTTATGGATTTATGTGATGGTATGCCTTTCTTTTACACTCGTGATTTTTGTAGCTGTTTTTTTATTTGTTTTTTATGTGGATCATTGAAAACAATTATTGTGGCTGATGGTTCTTTGCCTGAACAATCAATTCGTTCAATTGGTACTGATATTTGTCAAGGACTTTATTATTTACATCAACAAGATATGTTGTTTTGTGATCTGAATCCAGAAAAGGTAGAAGAGTTTTGAACAATTGATATTCTTAAAGGAATAAGACAGTTTATAGAAAATACTTGTATACCTGCTAAGGAAATATGAAAGAACTCATTTTCTACATTTTCAGTTTTTAGTGATATTTATGTCGTTGTTAGTTCGATTCGTCAGAAATTTAGCAATAAAACAAAGAGGATCGTTGAAGAATCACTATTCTCTACCATATTTCACTAGTAATATATAAAAGTTTTATTTTTCTCTAGGTTGTATCAGATGGTTCAAATAGTTTCAAACTATCAAATATGACATTATCAAAAATAAAAGGTGAAAATTTACAATCGATATTTGATGAAACATATGATAATTATTTGGATGATGTCTATCGAGGCAAAGATCGACCAAAAGCACAACCGGGTAATCATTTACTTTTTCTCTTTTTCGTCTACTATTTATCAATTATTGATATATTTTTTTTAGAAACTCATTCTTACACAGCACCAGAAGTACTCAAAGGCGCTGATCATTCACAAACATCTGATTTATGGTCATTGGGATGTGTTTTATACGAAATGTTTTCTGGTAAAAAATTCACTAATGATTATTTAATTTAAAAATAATTGATGAATTATGTGACTTATACAGGTCGACAATTGTTTGATGAACGTAATCCAAAAATATTAGCTCAAAAAATACTCAATGATCGTTTTGTATTACCAACAGCAAGAGGTATCTGATCGATTACTATTCCACTATAATATTCATCATGATCATTTAATATTGCAGGTTTAATTAAGCCATCAATTGAATTTTCAAGTTTATTACAAGCTCTATTAAATAAAGATCCATCGAAAAGGTATTTATATAGATTTTTTAAGGTCTTATTCTAATTTTTTACTCATATTTTTTAGACTAGATTGGTATGGTGTATTAACACATCCATTTTGGACTGGAAAACTTGTACATTTAATTCGACCAAAAACAATATCAAATAACAAAAGTTTGACAAGCGATTTACAAGGTTTGTACACAATTTTAGATCGTATTAACTCTTTTAAATATTTATTTATTTTGTGAAAATCATTAGAAAAAGCTATTCTATACCTGAAAGTGATCTAACTAATTGTTTGTATAAACCTAAGCTTAGAATCAAACTACGATTATATAAAATTACTCTGCACACAGTCACCATTTTCTTTGTATTTACGTAGTTAACAATGTTTTGTTCAAATCTAGTACATGCATAGATCTATCAAACATTTAGTACTAATATTGGTATTTTTATTTATTAGATCGACCATCAACATCGCGTTTAGCTACTGATCGTCCAGAATCAAATGTTTCATTTAGTCTAAGGTAAAACTATTCCGTAAAAAAGAAGAGAAAAACAAAAATACAATTGTTAATATATATTTGTGTTTTTTAGTTGTACAAAAACGTCAATTCAAATAGTTAATCCTGTTAAATTAGATGAATCAGAAATAAAAATACATCAACAAGATAAACATCAACAACATCAGACAATACCAGTTGAGCAATCATCAGCAATTATTAATGATAATATAGATCGTTTAAGAAAAATACTTTTTTCAAAATCTGAATTACAATTGACACAAATTGCTGAAAATCAAAAAATACAAAAAACATTACCATTTAAATATGAAACAAAATTATTAACATTTCAAAGTGGAAAAGGTAATAATAAAATAAATATTTAAAAATAGAAATAATATTAAATATTTTTTTATTTTTTAGTTGAAAATTTGAGTCGTTTATCATCTGTTGAATTACTTGAACATGTTAATCTTATTCGTGTACAATTAACATCAAATCAAAATCAACAAGAAAAAAATGCAAATATAATTCGTACAAAATTAAATTTATTAAATTATATAGGTTGTATGTGTATTGAACAAACATTTTTTGCTGATACACTTATTAATAATGAATTTCATAAAGATTTATTGACAATGATTAATCATGGACCATCATTAGAATTGTAAGTAAAGAGATAGTTGTTGTTATTTTTTTTCTTATTCAATCCTCCTTTCATTACTTAATACAAATGTTTTACCCAAATAATGATCGTATATGAAAAAAAAAGGTCTTTGTTGTATAATTTTGACTTCAATTTATGATTTGATCGATAGTACTAAAGAGTAGAATAATCATCATGTCATTAGCACTTAGTACAACTTCTAATGTAATGTAAAATAATATCCTTTTGTTTCTCCTTAAAAAAAAAAAACACAATATTTTATAGTTCGAGAAAATATTTTGGAAAGTAGTCATTTTTTATTCTTTTTGTCTTTTTCGAAAAACAAACATATTAATTTTTTTTTTATTATTTCCTCTATGATCAATCAATCATGTTTAAGCTTTTTGCGTTGAATAGTAATAAAGCTGTTTTATATACAAAAATAAAAAAAAGTAATAGTGAAAAAAACAAAAAAAACAAAAAAAAAAAAAAAACAGAATTTTTTATTTTATATTTTTTTCGTTTCCCCTTAAGAGTCATATAATTTTAAACTAGTCCATATCGTATTTCATTTTTATTTGTCTTATTATTAGTTGTTTCCTCAATATTTTTATCATTTGATATAACCTCTAACCATTTATCATCATTATTATCATTTTCTTCTTCTTCTTCTTTCTCATCTGAACTCGAACTTGAATCACTTGACCATCTTTTATCTTTTTCTGCCACTTCAAATTTATCTTCATCGATTTCATTATCATCATTCTCTTCTGTTTGCTTTTGTTCATCATCATAAGCATTATCCGATTGATTTTTTACAATAGTTTTAATATTCTCTGATCGTACATAACTACCCAATAATCGTTGTCGTTGTTGTTTTGATGAAACTATCGTTGTACACATTGTTGTATGATTATCATTGTTTACATTATTTAATATCTCTTTTCGAGGTAAACTATAAATTAAATGATTTAATGATGATGGTGAACTGTCAGAAGAATGTTGAGAATCATTATCATTATTAAATGAATGTTTTTCTAAATCATCTAAATCGTATAATTTTAAATGTTTCATAGAATCACGACGAGGTAAACGAGCTATTTTTAATGTTGTCATTAACTAAAATAAAACAAGTAATACATACTTATTTCTTGTTTTAAAAATACATCAATAATAATACTCTTGTGTATTTCAAACTTTTATTTTTATCTAATTTCGAGTAACTGATGAGAATATTTTTATTATCTTTGTTAAATAAAATAGCAAGATAATTCGTGAAGGATGTTAGATTGAATACTAGTCAGTCATATTTCATTTAAAGATGATGATATTTTTGTATGAATAATTCAATTTTTTTTTTTTTTTAAGAATTTTTTTTTGTTTTTGTTTTTTCATTTCAATAACTAATTTTAAAATTACCTTTTCTTTGCTGTATTGTACAAATTGATAAAATAAAATAAATTATACTAAAATATATATTCAATGTTAATGGAAAAAAGAAAATCTAGAAGTAAGATCAGTCAGTGTATATTATTAAGTCCAATTAATATAAGCTGATTTTATTAAGGAATAAAATATATATGTAAAAGAAGAAGAAGAAGAAGAAGAGAAGAACAACATTTTCATCTAAATAAACGTTGTATAGTTATTTATTATCATGGATTATCACAAGTTTCTTTTCTTTCTTATACTTATGCGATGTGCATGCGTATATTGTGATCTAACGTAAATGATTAGTTTTTACCCTTAAAAATACAGAATTAGTTCTAGATACGGTTAAAATTAGCAAAAATAACATTAAATATTGTCAACAATATTAAAATCAACATAATATGATTAAAAATTCAAATAGATGGAAGAGAATATCTCTATTAAACCGAAAGTTTAATCAATGAAAGATTTTTATAAAAAAATTTTAGACTATAATCTAATATTAACAAATTGAAAAGTGTAAGAATTGCAAAAATTTGAGAGAGTTCAGAGATACATAGAGGAAAGAAAGTACAATATCCAACGTTATACTAGAAATTAAGTATAAAAAAATGTTTTTACAAGATTATAGTGATTAATAGTCATTTAGCGTGTACATTTTTGACACTGAGATCACTCTACAACATTTCGATTGTAAGATATGAAAAAAGGTAAAATAGCAATTAGAAATAAATTCTTATTCGTTTTTTTATAGTTTTTTGTAATCATGTATCTCATCAAAACGAATCAATCGATTAGAATAAAGCAAAGAGAAGAAGAAGAAGAAAAAAAAGAGATCAATAGTTTGATTTGTGTTTAGTATTATACACACAAAATTAAAGTCTTCTTTTCAGTTTTTTTTACATTCCTCTTAGACTGTAGAAAAAAAATAAATTTAAAAGCGATTTAGTAATTTGTATCAAAGAAAATTGTTTTTTTCCTATGAAAGAGCAACTCTAAAAATATAAATCTCTTTATTGAGTTGTACTCTTCCGAAAGATAAGATAAACAAACAACAGAAAGCTATTATTACAGTTCTCAGAGTTATGACCTTGTTTCGTAGAATATTAGTTGAAATAATTAAATATTTTGACATGTGTCATCCTCCTCTCTATTCGTCTATTGTCATGATAATAATTTTTCATGTGACATATTCGCTCAAATTTACAAAATATGTACAATAATATAATTAGGTTTTGTGTTTATTTCAAATTCTAATAATATATATGATTTTTATTTTAGTAAAATGAAAGCTGCACGCGTTTTGGGCATTATATTTGCTAAAGCAAAAGAATGTACAATTCAAAATGGTCTTACCGAGGTATGTTTGGATTCATGTTCATAATAATAACATGAAAAAGTCAATCGTATAGAATGAATAACTGTCTCCTTATATTAATACAATAATTTTTCTAATAGCCTTTTAGTTTTTTTTACACTAAACAAAAAGAAAGCGTTATTTGATATTAGAAGACATTTACTTATATAACAATTGATATTAGTGTTTACGTAAATCAAAAATTTGTACATTTTGGCGAGACTCTATGTCCACTATTGAGGATAAAAGAAGAAGAAAAAAAAACTCACACTTTAGTACATCACATTTGTAACTACTTTTACACATTGAAGGTGATGGTATAAACTATTATTTGCTCTAAATGTATAAAAAGAATGATGCTGGTGATTTTTGTTCAAAAAAAAAAAAAAAGAGAAAAACTTGTAGTGAGTTGTTAGATGCCTAAAAATGCAGTATTTTTGCTAAAGCGAAATTATATATGAGTACAAAAGAAGAAAAGAACAAATTGTCAGAATCATTTTTCTGCAAGAACTAACAGACAAATATCGAATTATTTATAGAGAAAGGAAGATTGTCTGATTCTAGCAGGACGAAAAAAAAAGAACGATTCAAGAGCATGAGTCATTTCCTGCGGCTTAACGCGGATAGTGATATATAAATGAGTCGACAAGAATCAATTTTTATTTGGAAAATAACGTGATCGGTATAGTTCAGTTACAAACATCAAATATATTTCGTCCTTTCTACTAAATAAGACTGCCTATCAAGTTAATTGAATGCCAACTTCCATCATATCCATTACCAGATATAGAATGTTCAAGAGGTTGATGTAACATACACTTTTGATTGTGACAGACATATTTTTTAAGCTTTACAAAGCTGCAATTCGTGATTAACTATGTTTGATCAATAATGTATGATCGGCTATTGAAAATAAGATCAGAGAACAACTTTGAAAAGCTACGTCAGAAATGTGTTGTGCATGAGGATATGTCTGTGAATGTTTGTGGATGGGCACATGATAGATGTCCTGAAATCTGTTCTGACAACAAGTGCTTGACGATAGAGGATGTTCATTGACTAGTGTCCATGCAGGAAGTACATCACTTGTGTCCTGACTCCGAATGGAATGTGTCACATTGAATGTGTTCTTCTCTGTTTCGATTTCGATAGCACTGTCTATAAATTAAACTCGAAAATGTCCTTCGATAATCGAAAGATGTCTGATATAATGTCGTGAGAGTCAAAGGTGAGTAATTCACTCATGTCTCAAGAGAAGTCACTTTAACAGATCCTTGATAGGAACTGTATTTAGTGCTAAACGTATGTTGTCTTGTCACTCGTCGTGTTAACATTGCAATTCATTTTTTTTCCACAGTGTATATCATTGTTGAACAAACATAAATTTAATCATCGTGTTTTTCTTATAAACGAAGTTTATCTTTTATAAAAATTGCAATTACCATTAGTTAGTTAGATCTAGTTCATTTTTTGCTCTACTAAATTTGAACGCATTTTCTTCGTAGACTTTTTTTTTCTATTTAAAATTAAACTAATTACTCATAATATCAACCGAGTAAGTCTACTCGACTAAATTTTATAAGTTTACTGGCGTGAAAATTGTTCTAATAATAACAGAAGAACAAGAAGAATTAGAAACATTCCTTGTCTATATTTAGATCCTTGTATCACTTACAGAAGCAATGAGAGCAAATGCCAAGGAAACAAAATTCAAATTATATCTATTACAAGCAACTGGTGAAATAATGGTATTCATTGGCATAAGGGTAAATGTCACAAAGTTTCACTGATATCAAAGAATAAAAAAATAATACAGAAATGAATAATCACTGCAATTCACGCATCCTCTTGCAATAGATAGTTTATTATCATTTTGATACAAATTGATTATTAAATTAGTAAGATGTCTTTCACAGAGCAGATACAATTGGTTTGAAATACTGAAATATAGCATCTATTTAGAATTTTGATGTAAAGTTGATAGACTCTAGTTTTGGACACATATATATATATATATATATAGTCTCCTTGTTGTATTAACAAATATCCAAAACATGTTTTCATCATTTTTAGGATGATGCGAATACAGCATCCGAAAATTTGATGATACCAGGCTTTACTTATCAATTGATAAGTAAATGTTTGAAAGAAGGCGTATGTATTATTACGCTATCTGTAAAATGATCACAATAATAAATCTATGTTATTTAGGATGATTTTTCTATACATCATGCAGCATGTAAAATAATCGAAAATCTATTTTTTATATCCGATAAACAGTCGGAAAAATTTGCTACAACTGAAGTTGCACTCTCATTATGGACAATTTACAATACGGTTGCTAATAATGAACATATGCGATCATCCGCTCTTGCCGTATGTATTTGGTCTTCTTTGTTATTATTAAATAATAAACTTTTTATGTTTGTGATATGTTGCATTATAAACTATTGATCTTCGCGTCTTTTACAATATCGATTCTCTTACTATCCGCTGATTTCTTATCAAATGTTGCTGTATAATTTCATTTTCAAGCAATTGTCTCATAACACTAGAAATAATTTCATTTTACAATTAATGTTGTGTTATAGTTTTCAAAAAAAAAACTAATTGAGATCGTATTATAAGACGATTTGATCACCTAACGATCCATCTGCATGCGAAAGTTCAAGGGAAATGTTTCTCTTTCAGCAGTCTTAAATACACATCATTAGATCTCTGTTTGATGCTGATTACGAGTATCGACTTTATTTTTAATGAAAACTTGATCTGGAATTTATCAATGAAAATTAAAATTACAAAATATTTTGACTTTTTCTTAGACTCCATCGTGTTGAGATCATTAATAGTTTATGTACCGATTTAAATTAGGACTTGGAATAGATTTTAAATATCCAGAAAATAAGATGTAATCTTCCGCAATGAAAAAACTGCAAAAAGTATGAAACTCCGCTGCTGAGACCTTTCTTCACGTAGTTCTGTCAGTTTAAAAGCTGACAAAATAAAAAAGACAAATACTTCAGACAGTCCTGAATATAAGTCTTTATCCAACTGTCGAGCGATCTTCTAGAGGCTAACTTTAGGGCGAAGAAATATGAACTCTACCGTTGAATTCTTGAAAATATTTCCATTTTTGAAACTTCGCGTTGAATCTGTATTTTCTTCGATGCCTGAGAGTAAAAAAAAATCTAAATTTTTTATTAGAAACACAATCTCAGTAATTGCACATTTTTGTTAAATGTTTCATCCCTTCGGCTGATGAGAATTGGAGTACAAAGTTTAAAAATATAAAATTTTGTGACATGTGTTCAAGTTGAAGAATAGTAAAATAAAACTAAAGAAATAATTTCATAGTTGATGATGTTACAGTAGATATACTATACTTTTTTTATAGTCTTAGCAAAATAACAAAAGCAAAGATTTATCAGCATAGATCTTTGCTGTAAAAATGAAATTGTTTCTAGGTTATAGAAGTGCGCAAAGTTATTCTATGACATCTTTCATATTGTAATGATTCCTGTTTTCTCCTACGGTACAAAACACCCAGGCAACAAAACTTAGCAACATCTTGATCCAATAAAATTGTTAATGACAGAATTCAAGCCAGAATTCAAGTATCATCTTTATGAAAAGTCAGGCTTGTTCTTTTTTTGATCTTTAAGCGATTTTTGCTGAGAGAAACACTTTTCACATGATAATCAGAAAGACTTGATGATTTCGTAATAATAAAAACTAATTCTTTTTAACTTTAGTAGGTGTACTAGTCTGATCTATTAAATTTATGTGATGAATAATGATCATTATTTTAGGCTTTATGTCACATGGGTTTGTCCTATGGTGATGTATTACAAGCTCTTGTTGATAAAGTAACAATAAAAGGAGATATGTTTCAAACATCGACACCAAAAGTATTGCAATATTTTGTCACATTATTAGCTATTTTGGCTAAAAAAACAAAAAATCGTGTATTATTTATTCAAGTATGAATTACTTTAGAAAAAGGTCTTTGTTCATTGTTTATATAGTTTCTGTATTTTATTTGAGGATATACTACCAAAAATGAATATATTATATGAAAACACGCATGTATTAACTCGTGCAAAAGCGTATACTTTAACCAATATTATATTGACTACATACAATGAAAGTATATTTATATTAGCTGAAGCGAAGTAAGTCTGAATGGATGTGGTAACATAAAAAAACACTTATAAATAATGTCTGTTATATTTTCAGATTGTTTCAAGCGTATGAAAGAGATGTACGTCGAACGTTTCCTGAAAAAGATGAAAATGATCTAATACATGATTCATTAAATCGATTAACAACATTGTTATCAACCTTATTTGGAACTGTAATAGGTAATAACTTTTTTCTTTCAGCTGATAAATTTGTTTTTTATACTTCATCATCAACACTTTTATTAATGAATTTTCTTTTCATTTATTAATTTTTACCAGACGAATTATTATCTGGAACCGAACAAACAAGTGCTCGAAAACCATCACCAGTCAAAGATTCATTTAAAAGATTACTGCCATATTTTAGAGTGTTGTCTATTGTTATTGGAAATTCGGTACGTCTATCACTTGATGAAAAGTGTCAGAATAGATAAGATAATCAGTGGACATTTTGTCGTTTACTTTAGTGTATTCGAAGTAGAATAGTCAATTTAACATCAATTAAAAAATTATTTAAACTAATGACAAATGTTAAAATGATTGCTGAACTTAATATTGAATTAACAAAATGTAAGTTGTTATTGTTATTTCATTTCGTATATCTGACAATAGTTATGCTTCTCATATTGAAATGAATATGATACTATATTGTAGTGGGAAGAAGAACTAATGAGGTCTCCAACTGCCTCCTTACTTTTGGCCTCGTCTTTTGGTCACAAGTAGACCTCGATGAGACTAAAAAAAACTAAAAGTATTTCGGACCCACAGGGCTTCATTGTCGACCTATGTCCAAGTCGTTGTGTAGATAAGCAAAACTACCGCACAGTGGACATATAGGCGGACATTTGGTCGAAAATTGAAAGTGAGCTTTTCTGCGCTTTAAATAGTATCAAATGTACAGCGTTAAATGCGCTATAGAATGGCGTAAATTTTTTCATTCTGTGACTTTTCCTTATGAAATTATTCGAGAAAGAAAACACGGTGATATCAGGAAAACGCTAGGAAAACAGACGTGTACAGTATAATGAAAACGCGTGAGTTAGCGGAGGTGCAATCTTACGTATTTTCTCACCAAAATGTTCCTTAGTATATCCTGTATCTTTAGTATACTCACAAAATCTCACAACTTTTTCTACCGATAGTTACAGGCTTTCTGAAAACCCTTTGTTTTTTAGGTAATTTGGACTTTTCTACTCTTATGTATTACTTTACTTGAACAATTGATATATATTCGGATTTCGTACGAAAACCTGCGTCGACTGATATGTCCACGAGCCATTTTTGAGGAAAAACGCTTTTCGGCAAAAATTTAGGGCAAGGGTCCCCTCGAGGGATTTTTTGTCTAAAAAACTTTTTTTCCGAGTTCCGGTTTTTTAATTCATAATAACACTTCAAGCGTAATAAAGTACTGTTGAGCAAAATAGTCTCTTTCTGAATTAAAAAACCACATGTCCGTCTGGTCTATAGAAAAATGCCCACTGTACAACATACCAGTAATCTTTTTACTTTTCAACTTCTGTAAAGAGTTGAGCGATGAAATCTTTTTCTGAAATATGAGGTGGTTATCGAGTGACTGTGTTAAAAGTTTCAGATCGATCGACTCTGTAGATCTTGAGATATCGAATTTTTCATCTATTGATCTTTAACCGACAGAGGAAACTGATCGTCCGACACGCGTACGACAGAGTCATGCTCGATCAGTTGTACATTTCGATGAGCGAACAGAACAACATACTCCAACTCATTTCACTAGTTCATAGGCAAATATCGACGACCATTTTCCAGAGACTCATTCAACACGCGTGGTTTGTCAGCGAATATGTTGACCATCATTCAGGCGAATTCCGGATTATCCAACAAGTCTGCTTTTCTCTCAACGAAACTTCATATCAACAGAAGACTGCAATTCACTCCCCCTTCATCCAGTGTAGTTAGTGTCGGCAAATCTTCTGCTTCAAACGCTTCTTCCTTAATCAGAATCTTATCTTTTCTTATTTCATGTTTGTGTGTTGTATATTTAGCCAGAAACTTTTAACACAGTCACTCGATAACTACCTCTATTTCAGAAAAAGATTTCATGGCTCAACTCTTATAGAAGTTGAAAAGTAAAATGATTAGTGGTGCGTTAGTTTAGCTTACCTAGACAATGATTTGGTCATAGGTCGACAACGAAGGCCTGTGGGTTCGAAATACTTTTAGGTTTTTCTAGTATCATCAAGGTCTCCTTGTGACCAAAATATGAGGTCAAAAGCAAGGAGACAGTTAGGAATCTTCCCTCTTAAAAATTTATTCATTTATGTCTATTGATTAGAGAAACCATCGATACTTTAAGAATTGTAACCTTCGAAAATGCGATGCATGATCTCGTTCTTGGAATTTATAGACGTTTTCTAAAAATCTCAGAATGTATACGAATGGATAATCACCATTTTTTTTCTCGTTAGCAGTTTTCGTACTAGTGTCGCTCCATAAGATATATTTTTCTTAGCAATCACACAGTATAGGTGGATGAATTTATTTCTGTTTGAAAGCTACGGCATAAGTCTAAACACAATCATTCGAGGCAATTTCTTAATTTCTTTTTCTTCCCTGAGAAAATTTTATTCCATCGACAAGAGAAAAGGCATTATTTTTAGATTTAAATGTGTGTCAATCAGTTATGAAATCGAAATTCAGAAATCTAGGATGATTTTTAGAGAGAAATGTCTATTTTCATATAAACAGTTCTGTTTTCAGTTCTGAGAAACATGTACTTTATTCTCCATATTTTCTCGTTCTAAATAATAGAGAAATATTTTAAAATATAGCAAAAGATAGTCCGTGATATCTGTGATAAATATCTGTATTGACTGTCAGAAATAAAGACAACATTTATGGATCGTTCTTTAATTTATTGTCTATTTTAGCATCATCATCATTAACCGAAATTATTTCTTGTGTATCATTAACATTGGATTCTCTTGTACGTGCTCGTGAACTATTAAATTTGTTTAATGAGATAATCATAACAGATTTACTACCATTACTAAACACATATCTATCATCAACAATTAATGATTTCATTGTGTTGTCATTATGTGTATTAAATGAACTATTAAATGAATTACAGACAAATGATTGTGTTTTAACAAAAAATTTACAATTAAATATCAGAAATGAATTGTTACAAGCATTTTTAATTCAAGTTGATCGACTTCTACTAAAAGAAGAACCAATTCCAGTTATAACCTTACATTTCATACAAACATTAGTTAATTTAGAACAAATACAATGTTTAGATTATATTAAGAAAACAAAGATAATACAGAATATGTTCAGTTTAATAACAGTAAGAATCAAATTAGAATTTATTTATTTACTATTTTATACTAATTTTTTGTTTTGTCTTTTTCCAGCAACATAAAGAGAAAACAATTGGTGCACTAATTCAATCAACAATATCATGTTTTAATACAATGTCAGAAAAAGCAAATATGATACAAATAATGATTGAGAATGGTACGATTATTATATATTTCATTTTTTTTCTACTTGGTGACTAATAGCTACTATCGAAAAAAAGGGTTTTTTCACAGTACCTAAGAGATTTTGTATTAAGTACACGAAACATCAAAAATTTTGTGTAGTGGATTCAATTCCTGCAGAATACCCTATAGTTTCGCAGTTCTCATGGCGTCATACAAAATGATTTGTATATCTTTTCGAAAGGAATATGATCTGAATGGATATGCCGAAAAATGTTAAAAAGAAAAATATTAAACAGACTAATATTTAGATAAGATGGAAAAATATTTAATTGATATTTAATATTAGTCGTTTAACATTTTTCTTTTTAACATTAGTCTATAGACCCAATCTGAATATGATATGAAATGATCGATTTGACAGTGGT
>CAJNOQ010003190.1:0-21100 GCA_905250885.1 Didymodactylos carnosus | reverse complement strand
GATTATAAGATCGAAGAAAGCGAAAAGCATATTTTTTTGAATAGGTTTTCGAGAAACCCTATTGGAAAATCTTAGGGCTTTTTAAAATTTATTTTCAGATCTTGTATAAACAGGATATAGAATAGCTTAAATACTCCACATTCTGAAGGTCTGAACACGTTCTGATGTTTAGTGAGCGAATAGTGAGTTTTCTAATATTAGGTGAAAACAGCCTGAAAATCCTAGTTTTCGTAAAACTGGCTTTTCGGTAGATTTTCAAAACTTTTTCTAAGAACAAATATTGCCACGAGACTCAACATGATCGATTATCCATACTCCATCCGTCTTTAAGGCTACCAAGAGTCACCGGATACCAGTCCTGGGACTCATCGGAAATCCGATACAACGCCCGAACCGCAGAAAATCAAGGTCTCACTTTACTCCCATTTTGAAGAGAACACCCCGGGCTACCAGCACATGAAAAAAGTCAATAGGTTCCTGTTTGAATTTCGGAAAGTGCTAACTAGTTTTCCTTCATTAAGGAATAAATAATATCGTATGGATTTGACTCAATGTCTGCTGCTTTTGCATATAAATGTATTGTGCGCTTGCAAACATGTCTGCCTTTGTACAATATAATCAAAACATCTCGAGAGATGTTGTTTTCTGACTTACTGTACAAAATAAAATCTATTTACATCCATACGTATTTATTCAATAACAACCGTTTGGTAATATTTTATTAAAATATGTTATTAATCTATATGAATTAGTCGAAGAGTTTGTATTCGATGAAATAATGAAAAAATATGTTAAACAAGATTAAGGACAGATGCAAATATTTTTGATTAATTTATACATTCAACATATATGTTAGATAATATGCCCCAACAATATCCACGAATATAGATGTCAGTATTAGAATGTTTAATTGTACGTGTTATCACAACAAATATTGATTTAAATATTCAAATATAAGTGTTTTGTCCACTTTTTCCAGAAATACCTCAATTTATATAAAATATACGTGAATAGACGGTTTGATCTTTCTTTCCAGCTAAAACATGAATATTGGTTATGTTGCTGGTAGAAAACATCATTCTTTAATGGTCGGTATATCTTTGTGTATTAAAAGATGATGAAGCAATAAACTGTGAACGAGACAAACTCACGCAGCTTCTTGCTTAGTGTAAAATGGCGACAGACTTCAAAAAGAGTTGATTTTGTGATCTACAGTCTCTGATTTTCCATAAAAGCTGTCCTTTTCCCAATATGTCTGCTCTTATTTTAGCTTGAAGTAAAATTTTCTGTTCTAAAAGCACTTGGAGGGTGTTTCACAGAAATTCTGAAGTCATCAACTTAACTCTAAACTTTTAAGTCTGTGTCTTATCTAAGTCTAAGATAAAATTAAGTTGACGAACTTAAAGTGTTGCACAACACTTAAGAGACGTTTTGCCACCGTTTTGCCACCTGTTAATGACAGGTAATACATAGTTAAAATGAAGCGAATATCATCTTGTCAGGCGATGTATGGAAAAAGAAATCCTTTTTTCTCTTCAACTTATTAGCTTTATTCCTTTACTTCGTGAGAGTTTTTGTTAGTTAGAGCTTGAAAGTGTGACATGTGAGAAAAAGACACGCAGCTGCTTGTGCAACATTTATTTTGTATTGTTTAACTTTTCTGCAAAATAAACATGAGAATTAGCTACATGGGAAATAATTATGTTAATTTTTTTATTTTCTTGAACTATTAATATCTAATATCATCTGTTTGGCGGTGATACCATACGTTGATTTAAATTTTGATTGTTGATTGAATGCATAATTATCAATCACATCACACATAGGCTTTGTTTTGTGAACCATGTTAAGTCAGATGCATAATAAGACGCTAAATAGATTGACAACATCCCCGGTTTTGTTAAATCTGTTAGATCAAATTTAATTATATTAGAATAAACTAAATAATAACTGCGTTGCCCATCTTTTTCTAAATATACGATTAAAAATGTATCTGCTAATTTTGCACATAATTTGTTAAAGGCATTATCGAATGTATTTGTTGAACTATCGGCAATCTGGAAAGACAGAGAGTATAAGCTGAACCAAAAATTTTGTGAGTATATGCAGTATCGGATATGTGTTCAAAGATGGTATTTTAACTGATCTTTCGTTTGAAGTTCTTGTAGTCCTAAACAACTACTTTTTCTGCGTTCTCAGATATGACCGTATACCATCTTAATAGACGCACTTTTTTACTCAAGTATTGCGACAGGAAACTAGGAGTTTGAGAGATCTTTTTGACAAGAAAACTTGACAGAAGAGTTTGCCCTTGCCCAGAACATATCTACAACAAGTGCGCAACAGCAGATAAGTTTTCTTTCATAAAATACCTGAAAATGGCACTCTGTTATACTTTAAATTTGTACCGAAAAACATTTTGTCGGTCTCCGTTTCCATAGTTCAGAGCGAAGCTTTTATCTTTCAACGACCAGTTATCACGCTTTATACCTTATGGATCTTCTGCAGGAAACGGTACCGTTTTCTGGGTTTCCATAGCAACCTATAGTTTCAAACTATACAGAACATACACTGACATCTATGCTTCACATTCTCGCAAGTACGAGGTCTCCATCTATCATCGTTCGGGCATGCTAGAATTTCTCCAAAGGCAACTCTATCATGCGGCCTTAATGTCTGGTACTCTCAGAACTGAATTGAGCATAAATTTTCGCCTATCCTAACCATCAGGGTAATTTTTTTTTAGAAAAACCTTGTGGACACCTATACTATGTGAAATAATGCGAAAAAAAGCGATTTTCCAGTCGAAAACTTTGCCTACGCTATAATTCCGCCAAATCAAATGCTAATGAGCTTAAATTTTTATCAGAGCTGTCTTGGTATGAGTACTATCCATGATAAAAATTTGAGTTAAGCGTTCTCCAGAAATAGTTTATTCTTTAGACATAGACAAAACGTCATCGTCCGTTTTGCAATCAAGAGGTTTTTGCAACCGAAGATGGTCCGTTTGAAGGGCTCTCTACGGTTTCGTGAAGTAGGCCCAGAGTACTACCATGAACTATTCTTCGAAAGTTATCTTAAAATTCAGAAAACATTCTTCGAAAGTTATCTTAAAATTCAGAAAACATTCTTCGAAAGTTATCTTAAAATTCAGAAAACATTCTTCGAAAGTTATCTTAAAATTCAGCCACTTCCATCAACTAAAAATAATTTCTAATCCAATAGCTCGATGTAGAATTCAATTTTCTATCGATCTGCGCAAATCGCAGATTTTTAACATTAAATTTCGATTTTGCAGAGATGTTTTTCCGAAGTCCTAGAAATTTCGTCTTTGCAAATTTATTCGGAAAGCTGTTAAAAAATTTGAACAGTTGGTAGAAAAGGATTTGACTGCCACGTTTGCTCTTTCCTTTTCTTCTACTTTTTGTTCGTATCTTTTGGCATGTAGTAGATCTATGGAATCGAATAGTTTAGTTTAGTTCAGTGGTTAAGTGTCATTTCGAATTCCACATCTTCCTGGAAAGCCAAGGATTCAGCCCCAAAAGGGTGTTTTATGAGTTCTGGGCCTCTCCGTATTGTGACGATAACTTTTTTTCTTTTCAACGCTCAGACATAGGTTTTTCAAAAGATGCGGTATCAAATTCTCTAAAAAATATGCTAAGTGTTTTATTCCAGAACAGAAAATTAAGAAACTGCATGAAAAGTACTGATGATTTTTTTTTTTTTTTTTGAAACCGTTCAGAAATATCGTCATCATTAATAGTCTTACATTGAAATTTTCAATTTACCATGTTAAGAGGACGTAGCGCAGTGAGAAATCCAGCGAACAGTTAGCATATAAGTGAAATAGACGCATGGAAAATGTTCATCTATCTATTTGTCATTTATAGAGGGTTTGTCATGTGATCCACGAGAAAGTCTACAGAAAACATTGATTTTCAAGATATATTTGATTTTTCACAGCAAGAGAGCTTTTTTTTTTTAATCAAATATGAGATCTGTGTTCAGTCCATCGGTTTTGCACGATTTTGAAACTCAGTAGTCAAAACAAATTTTGAAGAATTTTCACAGTCCTAGTGGTTTAAATATTGAAAAAATAATCAAGTCTGGAAAGTTCAAATTGTTCGAGAAAAACGAGGCCAACATTTGGAAAAAAAACGCAAAAAAATACCACTGATATTCGGAATATTCTACTTTGTATGTTCTTCATTTAAAAAAGGATAAGCATATCATGTGAAAATTCTATTTTTCTACTATATTATATTCCATATAGTTTCATTTGTTCACTGCTCCTTCTTCTCTTGTGGTCGTTTTAAGACCCTAGAAACATCTTATATTGAAATTGCTATTAATGATGGTGACATTTCTGAACAATTTCTGACAAAGTACTGACAAACTTTGAGACTGCCAACTTTCCAATTAGGAAAACGATTTTTTGGTTTTATTCTTTGACTTTTTAAGACATGAAAAAATTAACGCTCGTCATTTCGTAGCGCTTGAAAAACTCTATCTTCTAGCTATAATTAGAATTCTTCTACAGCACAACTAAGTACTTAGTTACATGAGAATTTTTTTGCTTTTAGTAGTTTTGCCAGAAATCATCATCATTTTAGCGTAACAGTTGGAAAGTTGGCGGTCTCGAAGTTTCTCAGTATTTTTCATGCAATCTTTCACTTTTTTGTTCTGGAATAAAACACTCAGCACACATTTTGTAGAGAATTTGATGGCGCATCTTATGAAAAAAACCTATGTCTGAGCTACTTCACACTGCTACTTGAATGTAAGACGTTTGTTGTTGATCTTCATTAATACTGTTCATCCTTAAAAGAAAAAAACTAACATGGTCCTATCACAAAATGGCGAATAGTTTTAAAGACAATCTATAAGACAAAACTATTTCTTTCAATATAGATTAACCGGTCTAGTGACAAGACAATAGTTATTTTTCTCTTTCTTTTTACTGTTGTTATTTTACCATGTATAGACGGGCGATGGGTTTATCACAGTCTTTCGCTTTCTCTATTACTAATCGTTCGTTCAGTTATGGATGCTACTCCCTGGAAGTAACGTCTCTATCTTATTCTTTCGTCTGTTTTCTCTCTTTTCTTTTTATATATAATTCTGATAATTTTACTTGAGAAGAATAAAATAGTTGAAACAAAATCGAACGTTTCAAGTTGAGCAAGGGCAATTATCAAAGAAGAATATTAGTTAGCATTAGCTCTTGGCCTAATAGCCCTACCATATGCATGTGCATTAAAATGTGTAAGAGAAAAAAGATCTCATACATTTCTAGACTTCCTTTTATGAAATAACATAAGCATTTAATACCATGTAACTTTTGAACAAAAAGCGAAATCTGTTACTTTTCTTATCCATAATGAGGAAAAATTGGCAATCACTATTGCTCAAATCTTGTTCAAAACAGGAGAATAACCGTGACACTTAAAGTGGTTAAATGGTACTTAAAGTAACTGTCACTTATAAGTGTGTGCACCATTTTAGGAGGTCGTTTCCCCCTTGAGATCTTCACATACCAGTAGGACTATCAATTGCATATAGTCAATCCTTCACGGCTTTAAGCCGTGTATAAAGTGGCCGGACCTATATGAAAGTACCCTGGTTTAAAGATGAGATGGCTACAAATTATAATGCCGGATTTGTAGCTGCTGCAGCCGGTTTATTTCATCATAGAAATAATGGCTAGGGAAATTTTCTTTTGCAAACATTAATTGTAAATTCAAAGTAAAGTCAAAGGAAAAAACGCTAAATATCTAGACCAGAGCTGGCTGGAGAAGCTAACGAGGAAACGGCCTTTATTGCCCTCCGCTTTTGGGATCAAGTTAAGTGGACTCTAGGTAGTCAAGGGTGCTGAATCCGAAATGACACTCGTTTGGATTGCTATGTAATCTGTGGATGGTTTCTGGTAAACTAGTTTTTCAAGATAGAAAATTTTTTTTCCAAAATCAAATTTCTGATCTGTCCAGATTGTGAAACACATCGAGATGGCTATGTAGATAAAGTTTCTCGCTTACCGGACGACTACTGGCCAAGCTATAAACATTTTCTACAAAATTCCTATGTGAGTGAAAGATATGCTCGCTTGCGTGTCTTTGATATTTTCCTTCATTTTCTTGTAAAAGAACAGATTTGTGTTTTGTTTCAAATACCAAACGGAGACACCAGCGTTACAATGTTATCGATATCCGTGTTATATGATAAAAAGTACTGTACGTTGGCCGTGTTGTCTTGTGTAAAAAATCGTTTCTAAATGAATCCGGCAAACATATTACAGTGTTTAGCCGAATTGATTTGTAAGAGTCAAGATTTTAAAAAGACTTTTCTACAAAGGCACTTTCGCTAAATGAACGTAAATCAGCCAGACATTCAGCTAAATTACTAAGTTCAACTAAGACTTACTGATAAATATCTACGAACTATCGCTCATCTTCTAGCACTCCAAGGGGATGCCTACTTCTATCAAATTCTAAATGTCATACTTTTAACAAGCTCAACTGACAGTAAATGTTTGTACTGAAAATAGTAATGAACACTAATTGTTGCATAAATCTTTTACAGCGCTACAGGTACATGTTCGATGACGGCCAAAATTAATTCTGTAGAGAAACCATTTCTCTTTTATCTGACTATTTCATCATATTGTTCCGTATTCAGTTTTACCTGAAGTGAGATGAAAACGTCAAGATGTAATTAGTAATAAGTGTTTTACTATGATATGAAAAAATTGATGAAAAGGAGTATGTCACATATGTTATTCGCTTGAAAAAGATTTTGTACAATCTTAGAAAGTGATTAGATCGAGCTGAATCGCCATATGGAGAATAAGCGATATGTAGTTTTTAATAAAGGAAATAGTCAACAAAAAAGAAGAACTCGTTACTAATTCACACTGCTACTTGAATGTAAGACGTTTGTTGTTGATCTTCATTAATACTGTTCATTCTTAAAAGAAAAAACTAACGTGGTCCTATCACACAATGGCGAATAGTTTTAAAGACAAACGACAAGTAAACTTTCAAGTGACACCAATTCAATTTAAAAAATGTTATTTCATATGGATGTTAATAACTATTGCAGGATCTTGTACCAGTTATCGATTGAGAGAGAATGAGAATGTGGATGGTGTTCGATCAATTGAAAATACACGAAATAATAACTGGGCTTCGAAATTGATGATAGATCAAGATGAACAACTGCATTCGTCAAACCATGATTATATAAGTGATTCGGACACACTATTCACCGATCGAAAATTGAGCGAAATGTCCAAATTACATAAAAGCAATCAGTTATCGTCGTCAGCAGATTTATCAAAAGAATATCCTCGAGGTGTTTTATGGCCACGGATGTGCTACTTCGCGCGAACAGAAAAGCAAGGATTCCAAACAAAAAGATGTTTTTCTTATGAACATGAACAGAACAACTAGAAACATTGTAATCTGTACTCTTAGAAATATATTTTCCGGTTTTTTTGAAACAACAAGGTGAAAAAGGAGGAGGGTACCCCTAAATTATTTCTGCCGTCATCGAACGCTTATCTGTAGCGCTGCAAAAGATATTGTTGAAAATGCGGGACTGTCAATTTCTGATGTATTTTTATAACTTCGTTCTTCAGCACACCATCTGCTCTAAAAAATCTTTTTCCAGACTACGGAAAAGAGCACATATAAAAGTTTTGGGGTTTGATAATCTTCCATAACAATTCCTAAAAATCGAAACATTCTTTAAAATATCCAACGTAGCTCCTGAAACCTCTGACAGTAATTAGTTTTTTGCCCTTTCGAACATTGTCTTAGATAAGATTTCTTTTAAGAATCCCGAGAAAATCTTCCACATAAGTCTTATGCGAAAACTTCTCGTCAGGACATTTCCTATCTGGACAGATCTTACTCTAGGACACTACTTATCGAACAGACCTTACTCCAGGCTAATTTTTGATGAAAATAATCAAAAATGGGTTATTTCACCAAGTATAGCTTTTCAGTCGGTAGTTGCATCTTGTCCTGAAAATTAACATTGCCACGCGATCCAACACAGTTGATAGCCTATGTTTTCATTAATTTCTGGCTGCCCCGAACCTAACGGCAGAGGAGTGCTAAGGCTTCACGAAAAATGTCCGTAGCTCTCGAATCATGGATTTCTACGATGTCGCTCAGATTCAGTGTTGCAGAGAACATCTCGGACTATATATCTGCGTAAAAACATTCATAGATTTCTATACAAGCTTTCAGAGAAGTGAACTGGCTTGCTGCTGATCTCCTGAAAAACCGGTCTTTGAAGTTTTTTCAAATTCGTTTTTACTTCTGAAAACATAGTTTCAAGCCTTGGCTAGTGAATGATAAATACTGCAAGTATCTATCTTTTATTCCTTTAAGTTATTCAAAAAATAATCACCGGCCTAAAACTAAATTATTTTTCAGCTTCTCGTTAGCAAAATATGTGCCCATGCCGTTCTCATAATACGCCATTCACGCACAAGAGTAATTCGTGACAATTGTAGATAAATGATTATAGTGTACTTGCTGTCGATATTTATGTACCAACGAAATTGTATTTTTTGCGATGAGAGGAGAGAGAAAAAGAGGCAAAACAAATGTTTTTATGTTACATATGGTTGTACATTGTTAGTTTTGGCTGATTCTTCACTATCGCAAAAACTAGTAATATAGGTATATCGACTATATCTAATACAAAAATGTATGTTTTTGTCTCTTTTCTCTCTTGTCTCATCGCAAAAACTACATGTTTGTTGATGTGAAACGGCCGAAGCAGTTGAAGACGGATTGAAAAGGAATGCAGCATTAGCGGGTAATATATCGTATGGCGAGCCCACAACAGTTGTAGACGCATAAAAAATGAACCGTTTATGTGCAGTGACAGAAGTCTGAGTACTTGAATCCGAGAGGTGTGATATAAACTTAGCGAACAATAAACTTGTTTGTATATAGGCATTAGTTCTGCGAGAAAAATAAAATACGCCCCGCATTACAACGCGCTAACTTTCAAACTACCTGCGCTACTGTAAAAAAATATTTACGGACCACGGGATCGGGGCCAAACATGAGTTCTTTCCATGGGATCGTGATTATGACACACCGTACTGCAGAGATAACCGCCAAACGCTTCTCTTCAATATCGTTAATGATTGGATCCACTTGTCCGTATATTGTGAGCAGCTCACTTTGTAGAGAACTTCCAGGGCTATCCAACGGTATGCTTTTGAAAAACATTTAATTTTTTATTATGGCAGAAAAATGACTAAAGGTGTGTTTAAAGCATTAAGATGAGTAAAAGTTATGACATCGACCAAGTATTCCGACTATTAACTCATCTGGACATATTTTTGAAAGACTTCTTTATACCTCATTTTGAAGCCCTAAAATTCCTCTATCTTTCTGTATACAAAACATTCCGGTTTTGAGTAGATGCATGCAAGAAATATTCCTTTAAAGTACTAAGATAGGTGAAAATGATGATACCTGCCTAGTATTTCGACTATTTACCCATGTGGGCATATTTTCGAAAGACTTATTTGTAGCTTATTTTGAGGCCTAGAAAATTCTCTATCTTTCTATAATTACTAGTACCAAGTAATAGTTTTGTTGTTACTAGTAACAGTAATAGTAAACAGCCAGCCCTAGTCATGGGTCTCCAGTTCAAGGATACGACGGTAGACGTGGTGACCCTCTAACAACATGTCGCATAATCTACGGTTTTCTTTTTCATACTCTATTTTATCGCTAGGGGGGACTTCGTTCAGTGATGTTACAACTTTTTCATCAATCCAGATGCATACTCGTCCCATTCAGCTTCTTGTTTCAGAAATTTTCTGTTTGCTCTTGGATGTACCCAAGCGTCAAAAAAAAATCTAGTATCGCCCGATTCATCAAGATTACTAGATTTTTGCTCGATTGCAACTACTGTGTAGCGATAGTGGAAATCGGGCGATTACTAGATTTTTTCTAGTTGCAACTATCGATTAATCGCCCGCTAATCGATCGATTTAACTATTGCTAGTTGCACACCCAGACGCATCTAGTTAAAAGTCCCTTTTCCAACTAGTAGTCTAGATGGCAACTAGTCGTGTATCGTTCGATTATAGACGAAATGTATCTAGATTTTTCCTATAGGTGATGTTTGCCTGGGATATGCCTTTTTATCTTTCTAGTTTGTTAGATTTCTGAATCGTAAAAGTTCTCGCGGCCATACGGGTTCCGTTTGATTGACGAAATCTATTATTCTTATCATTGATTAAGCCTGCAATCTGAAGAATATGCAGTAATATTATTACAACATCCGAGGGCTCTTTTAAACTGTCTTTCGCTTCCTGGTTTTGATTCTCAATTGTTTTATTTCTTTTCGAAGAAGGAATAACGGATTGCTTTCAGTGAATCAAACAATAAACTAAAGCAGTACTTTGTTTTCATTTTGTTTTTGAAAAAGTTGCGAGTTTATCTGACCAAAGTCGGTTGCTATTCCTTTCTGTTATCTAGTGTTCTTTGATCTGTCAGATACAAGTGTTAAGGTCTAACTGACAAAAGGGCGTTTCAGTAGAAGAAAATCAATATTTCTATTTTTAGATAATCGTAGCGTTGCCTAACACTATGTAATAAAATACCACAGGTTTAAGTTTTAACAACAGACGTTTTGTATCAGTAGATTGATTGGACAGAACAGTGATACGGCATAACATACATTTTCTAACTTTTTCAGTATTGTGATTACTATCGAGACTTCCTGTCGAGGAAATAATTGATCATCATCAAACTAATGCATTTCGTCTGAAGCCATTCTCAATTTTTAATAAAAAATATATTGAACAAGAAACGCTCTAGATCATCTGTTTGAAATTCAGCCGCCAGTATGTTTTTTACAAATATTTAGAGTATCAAGCTGGTCTTTCGTTACTGATTCCAAGTTTTTTACGTGATTTAAATAGTGCTGGTGAAGCTGGGTAAATTCTGCGACGGCTGGACATGTGAGCCAGTTCTTCAATGGAAAACAAATCAATCAGTTATTCTTAATTTCTTCTTCAAAGATTCTTTAGTCTTAAAAATTGAATCTGTTGAGTCGACGATTCGATGTGAAAATAAATCGCCACCGTCTAACGTTTTCACACACAAAGATTTTATAAAATGGCAAATTATTTAAAACAATATAAATATCTAACATATCGAGTAGCCTAATACTCAAGCGTTTCAAGTGAAAACATGCGCTCATTATTCGTTTATCTACCCATGTAGTAGATCCGCATATAAGCAATGTTTTAAGTTGATAATCTTCTCGAACTATATGTTCACACCAGAGCTCGTAATCAGGTGAATTTTTGGTGGCCCACCGGGAACAAGCCGGGCCAAGAAAAGTCGAGGCCTGCCCGATCCATCATGAGACTCGGGTGGCCAGACCCGTCCCGGATGGCAGTCTTTCCTGGACCGCCCGGCTCGAGCCCGATTCTAAAGTCTTTTTAGACTCAATTCAATTTTGTTATGGCAAAAATACAGTAAAAGCTTTGCTAAAGATTAGTTCAGCAGTAGTATCAGTTAATTAAAACAGAATAATTTTTTGGCTGGGTAATTTCAAAAACATATGAACAATAGCGAGAGAAAGAGAAGATAAGGAAACACAAAACAAGGTTAAGAAAGCAGATGTGAATCTTTTTCAAGTGATTTTTGAATTGATCGTACAAATAATATACTTCTACAGTATCAGGATTTAATGATGATCGTCGTTCATCAATTACAAGACCCGCGGCACTAAACTGCCTCTCGACTCCAGCGGACGTTGCTGGAATTGAATATAAATGTCGAGCAAGCTTTGCCAAATATGGAAATTTCTACTGATGATCTTTCTCAAATACTAGTAGATTTGGCTGTTTGAGTTGCACATCAATTACCATTTTTAAATATTTATCTAGTTCATCTAGAAGTGACCGAAATGCTGTTAAATTATTATCAGCATCATTGTCATCAGGGTCTATAAATTGATCTTCCATCGTTGTATATTTTTTTTCGATGGTTCATCTGTTGTTGCCAACTGATTATTTGGTGATTAGCATTTCGTAGATTTTTTTAATTTGTTCACGAACATAAACATGTGTAATACCTCTTCGATAATCATTAGCATATGTTTATTTACGATACTGTGGATGTAATAGTGCAGCTGCTAAATGTCTATTATCAAATGAAAACGTCGTTGATAATAATTGTCGTAAACGTTGTCGAAAGAAATTAGTTCCAGTAAATATAAAGAGGAAAAAAGTAAATTTAAAGTTATTTTCTGTTTATTGCCTGTAAATATACCTTCATGTCTATCATCAATAATGATACATTTTCCATCTAGATCAATATCCTTTCCTTCAAGATGATGTTCTAATTTATTTATAGCAACATAAACCATATGCAATGAGGGTCTATCACCAGTTTGAACTAATGTCGCTACATGTTTAAATGGTTTCAATAAACAAACTAAATCTTTAATATCTTCAGTATTAATTTTATTTATACAGACTTTTTGTTTAACAGCTGCTGGTTTCGATGATATTATTGATCGAGCATGTTCTATTGATATTTCAATTGATTCTAATAAATTGGATAAAGACAACCATCGTGTTACATTTGATTGTTTTAATGCTACACCATAATTATCTTGTATTTCTTTATTCATACCAACCTCCCATGTGCTGAAACGCGCTTCATTTTTGTCGATTACTCGCGATGGTTGAAAAAATCTACGCTCAGTCGCGATTCGGGAAAAAATGGTCATTTAATCGCGATTAAATGATAGTTTTTTCATGTATCGCGATTAATAGATGACTTTGTCAACCATCAAGATTAATCACGAAAATCATCAATTAATTGTGATTAATTGTTGATTTTAAGTGATTAAATGGTTGTTGTTATTCACCGTTTTCTTTTGCAATAACGTTTGTATATAAGAAACACGATTTCAGCGAAAAATACACTTATATTCAGATCATCTTTTTATTTTAGAATACAACGGAGTTGTCAAGAGTCTTCTCTATTGTTCCTCAGAGCTTTAAACCGAGAAGCCCACTGAACAGCTGGTATGTGGGTAATGTTTAAAGCTGACTCGTCGGCAAGACTCCGACGCCAGCTGGTGCTAAGACCATTGCTGTGTGACGTACATGTCATTATACGTAATAAACAATAAACAAAACAGAAAAAAATATGTATTTCCTAAGATGGGTTCGAACCTAGTACCTAGAAAAAAATCGTCAATTAATTGCGATTAATCGCTGAAATCGTCTAAAAATCGGCAATTAATGGCGATTAAGCGCACGATTAATCGTATGATTTTTCACGATCAATTGCCGATTCTTGTGCGATTTTTAGTACATGGGCTTACGATTAGAAGAAAGACAAATAAAAGCAAATAATTTTTGTTTCAAAAGCTCAATGAAATGTATCGTTTTAATACTCACCAATTTAACGTATTTTACTAATGCTGTTGAACATCATATTGTTTCAAGTAATTCTTTTGGTTTTATCGATATCTGAGATATTGTTGTTACTGTTTCTGAATGTTTTGTTGGCGATGATTTTGTTAAAATTTCGTCATATGAACTTTCTTCTTCTGATGAATTTATATATTTTTGTTTACGTTTTGATGATGTAGATTGAAGCGGTTTGTCTTCTTTTGTGATGTTTGATAAAATGTTTTTTTAATATGTTATTTATCCTATGTCCAAAACAAAATGATAGTTCTTGCTCAGGTAATGCTTTAATTATATTTGAACCACGATCTGACATGAATGATAATTTCGTATTAGCAAAATAATATTCTAAATCAAATTTTTTCAATTGATCACGTATTGCCTAAATTAAAAGATAAATTATCATGAAGATATGAAGCACAATTGAAAAGTAACACATCTCACCGATAAGACAGTTTTATCTAATTCATCATATCAAGGAACATGATTTGTAATTGAATCTGTTTTAACAAGAATGTCATTAACATTAACTGGATTAGTATACTTCTCACCTAGAAATGAAAAAAACGATGCATTTATTATTAATTGAGCCGATCAGCTATCCTGACTTGTCAATACGAACAGCGTCTTGAATTGCTTCATTTAATCCGAAATCTTCAACAATACTAAATGATCAAATTGAGGAGCAAATCCATTGAGCTAATTCTGTTTTATTTGATCTTTGTGTTGTTTTCGAACATCGGCAACTTTCTTATTATTTAAATATATAGCTAATGGTCCTTCGTTTATTGTTGTTGAAGGTATACAATTATGACTTTTCATATATTTTGTACTACTTTCATAATGTAACGTACTTTTACAATTAAAACAACTAGCAAAACCAGGTTTAACTTGATATGGACTATCAGCTTGAAGTTTACTTGTTAAACCAGATGTTTCCCATGAATCTGATGTTAATCTTTTAATTCCATTTTTAAGAATCATGTAGTGTTTTGGATTTGTATCTAATTTTAAAAGGTTTTCTATTTGATTAATTGTATATTCATTCTTTGTTGTTGAACTCGATCGGAAGATGTTGTTGCCTTGTTGCATTCAGATTCAGACATAATAATTTAATAGCTGAACAACTTTAATATGAGCTTTAAATAATATAGCACGAAGAACGAAGAGGAGAGAAATAGAAAAAAAGAAACAAATTCAAAACCAAATATCCATTAGCGCTGTGTTACTGTGCGTATATCAATCGCCCGTTGTGCATGTTCCTTCTCTGTCTCAACGTTCATTTCTTGGTCAGTCGTATTTTATTAGTCTCCCATTGTTCATTCTATCATTCGCTTTCTCCATTCATATTTCATCACTCTCCTCTTGTCTTCTGCACTATACATAGAGCAGTACATATTCGAGGGTCTATTGTACAATAAACTCAGTAAAGGACAGAATTCCTTTACACGGTGTATTTGTTTCTTCTCCTATCGTCAGTCACCTGAATTGATCGGTGATCAAACTCTTTTTTTCTCAACAGAATTCACTAGATAATAGTAACATACGTTACTACAAATTTAACTGAAAACATGAAGGAAAATTTTACAATTTCTCGGGCCGGGTCGGACCCTAAAAAACACTGACCCGACCGAACTAAAAGCTTTTCTCCCACGGCTCGCTCGGCCCGAGAAAAAAAAGCGACTGGCTCGACCCGGCTGGGCCCGGGGAGGGTCGGTTCCGGGTCAGGCCATCGAGTAGGGTGGATCGGCAGGAGCTCTGGTTCACATTCTTTTTCACTATTCACTTGAAGTAAACGGACGTACTATTTCGCTTCTTCCAATAGTAGCTCTGCACACATATACGTATATGTACACATGTTTCATTTTTTTTCTATTTTACTTGGGTTTGTTTTTACTTATTCAATTATTAATACGTTAACGAGATTCAATTATTAATACGTTAACGAGATTCAATTTTTAATTAGGATTGATAAATGCGTTCTGAACATGTTAAGGCGAGTTACCAATCGATACAAGATAAGGAGGATGCTGTAAAAGGTACTTATTTTCAAAGTGAATTGCAGTTTTCATAACCAAAATCGTTCATTTCGTAGCCCTTCTCAAGCATCAAATTCCCTTAAGCGGCAATTGACAAATATGAGTTTGGCTGGTGATAATTCAGGAAACAGACTATCGAATGATAATAAAAGACTACAAGCAAATGAATCGATGATCGAACGGGATAGAGTCAAGGAGGTGAGTGTATGTTGAATTTTAATCAAAAGGAATTGTGTGGGGCGAGGAAGAAAATATTAAGATTTCAAAGCAAGCGTTAAAGTTGGCGATGGATAATCTTTTTTCGCCGATCAAAATTGTGCGTACACCAAAACTCCAAAAGGAAGATGGTGCATGTTTCGTTAAGTCATTGCTTAAGAAAAGTGAAGAAATGGTGGAAGACTGGAGCTTAGCTATCCTTATCAGGTTGTTCAAAAAAGGCGAGAAACAACTGTGCGACAACTATAGAGGAATATCTTTACTTAGTGTGACCAGCAAACTATTTTCTCGCATTATACTGAACCGTATTCAACATATGATCGACCGTCAACTATTGGAAGCACAGGCAGGTTTTCGGCCTAATAGATCAACGGTAGACCAAATTTTTGTATTAAAAATGGCGATGGAAAAACGAAGAGAATTTAACAAACCTCTTCTTATGTGCTTGTTTGATATTGCGAAAGCCTATGACTCGGTTAATCGCGAATTACTGTGGAAAATCTGTCGGAAATACGGCATTTTAGAGAAACTTGTAAATCTGCTAAGAATGCTATACAGAAACTCCAAGGGAAAAGTCAAAATTGATGGTGTATTGTCGGATAGTTTCTTAATTGAAACCGGAGTTTTGCAAGGCGGGATACCATCACCGATCTTGTTTAACATCTTGTTTGATTTTATCATTAGAAGAGTAATCGAAGAAGCTGGTATTGAGGGTGCCAAATCTGCCTACGGCAGCAATGATTTCTACCATGGCAATCGAGAAAAATATGAGAGCTTTAACATTCTTGCCCTTCTCTATGCAGATGACTTAGTCGTCATGTGTGAAACAGCCGCTGATCTGGAAACTTTCATCAGAACTTTCGAAAAAGTCACACAAGAATTTGGACTAACGATGAGTATCAAGAAGACGTGTATTATGACCTTACAGCAGTTTAAAGAAGATCAAGATCGAAAGGTTTTACACAGTCAACAAATAAGTCAACCTGACATGGATCTTACAATTCGCAATCAGACCATTGAAACTGTGGACTCTTTCACTTATCTGGGCTGCAACATTTCCAGAGATCAAAAGCCACACAAAGAAATTAACACACGCTTAACGAAAGCGGCTAATGCATTTAACATGCTGAGACATGTAATTTGGTGCAGGAAAAGTGTAGAAAAGGACGAAAAACGAATTAATTCATAGACGCACCAGGAAAAGAAATAAAAACGATGGAACCTTGTCTTATCTGTCTTCGAAGCGGTGTAGTACAACTGCTCCTGGAATCAAAAAAGATAAGATTAACGGAAGACTACTACGACATGTTATAATGCTATAAATGTTACAAAAATTTGCTTGTTTTCGAAAATTTCACGGATTTTTGCTTAGTTTCAAACAACGGGTATTGTTAAATTTTTCCACCAAAAAATGACTTGTTAAAATGTGAGATTGTGTTTTTCCTATGCAACTCGATAAGCTCTGTCCAACCATGCCAAAAAAAGAGAAAACAATTTCCTGCTGTAACTTTGAATTGTCGGCACCTTATAATCAAACAAGTGTTTGCAAATTAAATATATTACCAGAGATTTCAAAATAAAACAGGCTGAAAAAAATTTCAAATCCAGTCAGCTTTTTTCAAGGTGAACGTGGGTCTAGTTTGTATCCAGCTTTAAGCTATCTGTATTATTGTTCAAAACTTGTTGAAAAAATTCATTAACAACGTATTTCATCTTGGTACTATCGTGTCCTGCGTGTGGCACAATATCAAATTCCACTTTTTCCAAACCAATTTCTTCTGCAAAATTACTCATCAATCTTAATGCCGTCTTCAGTCGGTGGTCTCTATCTCCCACATAGATTTGAATCGGTAGACTTTTGAGTGTCTGCACGTCGACGTCGAAGCCATCGAAAATCGTTCTTAGATCTTTCGTTCCTTCCGGCCATTTCCGCTATCATCGATCAGTATAACTGAACCTGGTGCACCAATTGAGAGAGCCAGCAATCGATTTGAACATAAACAGGCGAAACGATGTACGAACTGACCACCAGCACTATAACCATGGAGAAAAAATTTTCCGGTATTGATATTCGTATTTTTAATAGTAATTTCATCAATCATATCGAGTAGCAGGCGATCGTAGCGGAGATCTGTCCATGAATCAATCAGTTTCTGATAATCGTAACCTTCAGGAAATAATGGAATGAACAGTACACAGTAATTGTGGTCAGCAAATTCTTTGTAGGAATCGAACATTTCGCCAACCTTACGTTGGAGACCGTGTATGAGAACTACGAGTGGAAGTTGTTGTTTGTCGGAAACGCCAGGTGGAATATAGAGTGTGTAAGAGAAACGGGGATCATGACTGTAAGTTGTCTGCATCATACGAAAATCTAAATTTAAATGAAAACATACGATTTCAGTTTGTTAGAAATGAATGCCGTCAAATGTTGTAACTCTTGGTTTAGCATAACACAAGCACACAAAAAAACGTGCCTGTATTTCGTTTCGCTCGATCAAATTTGAGTAGAAAACACAAAAAAAAGAGAAACACACAATACACTGTTAGTGTTTGAGTAGTGGTGAATAAACACATAAATAAAAAACTGAGTGCAAATTTAATTCTAGTACAGTTGCAAGTAAGTTTATTTGAGATTTCTCAAATGGTGTGGACAGCTGTACCCGCAGATTATATCTGTAAGTGAAACTATATTAAGTACGGAGAGCTTTCTTTAAAATTCCTTTCCATTGCTGAGAAATTTCACCTTTTCTAAACCCGGAGCGAAAAAATCCGAATTCTCCCCGTAATTCTCAATTTTCACAACCAGAACTCACTTTTTATGCAATAAAAGTATCAAATTCGGGGTCAGCGTCCAAAACTGAGTCGAATAATGTACCTTTTTATCCTGTCCAACCACTTTTGTTTTTTTTCGAATTCTCACGTCGAAAAATTAATGAGATTTTCACCAAAACATGGAGATCACCGAAAACTTTCAAATCATATATCATTCGGCTCAATTGTGGACGCTGACTCCGAATTCGATACTTTTATTGCATAAAAAGTGAGTTCTGGTTGTGAAAATTGAGAATTACGGGGAGAATTCCGATTTTTTCGCTCCTGGTTTAGAAAAAGTGAAATTTCTCAGCAATGGAAAGGAATTTTAAAGAACGCTCTCCGTACTTTTAAAGCTCGTTTAATGGCGGTTCTAATGAAATTAAAAGGTCGGCTTCATCTCATCACACAAAAAACTAGATTGGTTTCCAAAATTGTTTAGTCACTTTTTACAGGCAGAGTCCGAGACGTCCATACTGGATAGACCTTTGGGTTCAACCTCGATCAAAAATCATTCTCATACTCAGTTTTTAATGCTGAATCCGAAAAACATATTTTCAAAAAATTAGAAGAATGAATTTGGTTTTTTGGAAAACCGAAGAGTTTTTCGAAATTTGAGACCCTTCTAGTATTTTGAAGTTTTTTCATTCAAAAACCAACTTTTTAAAGCTAAAATGTTGATGCTCTTAATCAGCTCGCCAAGCTCTATCGATTGATGTATAACTCAAAAATAAAATGGTGTGAAAAATTCGAATTAGCGGCATCTTATAAACAGCCCCCAAAATCGATGTTGAGGCTATCTAAAAAGCATGTCTAAAAGAGTGAAAACGAGCCGGTCAAAATTGAACAAGTATACCAGTTTGTAGAAAATTGTTTGCTCTACAAAATGTGATAGCTTGTTAAGTTCGAAACTATTCTAATTAATCTGTATTAATCAACGAAAAAAAAACGCCGTGACAAAAAACGGTCAAAAATGTCACAGCGTCACGGTTTTTCCGGTTTGAACGGATCGTTAGGAGGACCGTAAGGAGACCGTTAGCTGGATAAGCCGTCCGGTTCAACTGCGGTTGCTTCACTTTTTTAAGGAAGATTTTTCCGTTTTTATCCTCAACTCCGGAATTGGAGTTGCCCAACCCTGCCTTATCCTATCATTTCAGTGTGTCGACATCTAATTCTTTTTTGTGGAAGAATCCGAAAGATATTTTACACTTTTATAGAAGACCCATCTCTCATTCTGAAAATACTATTTGCTTCTCGTTAGGTTCATCCTTGCGTAAGGTCGCTTTTTCATTGGTCGCAAAGTGAAATTGAAAATAAAATCACTTTTTTAAGCAGCAATTTGTCAGCTGTCCAAGAACTAATACAGAAAATCAGGTAATTAGTATGATTATCTTTCATGCTAGACGCCTTCTCGATGATCTACGCACATTTAATTTTAATTAGTACAGAAAGCGGCTTCTTTGATCTGCTTTGCGTTTATTCTGTTTTATTTATTCTGTGTGACTACGTAATATCTGAACAGACCTGTCGGCATTTTTGGAAACAAAATTGCTTCTTTCTTTTACAAACTTTGGTTTTTTTCTTGTTTTTCTGTTGACATCCGCTGAAGTTACCTGCTATTGGCAGCTGTTATTGGCAAGTAACTTCTAATAACGAAATTTTGCTACATATGCTTGCTACACTATCTGTTGCATAGTGTAACCATTGGTTCTTATGGCGCCAATGAGAACCTTGCTATGGGCCATAAGAATGAATTTCGCTATAAAGAGCATTAAGCGTCGAAACAACTGAACAAAGATTGCTATGATAATGTTGCCTAGAAATATGAATAATGAGTGTATGTCCTAAAAGTATGCTCCCTATTATGAGCATCATTGTATTTGGTTTTTGTTGTTTAAAATTCAGGGAACACCATTTCATAACTGGAAATAGAAAAACGACTTTTGCAACTCAAAATCCTCTAACGTTTGTTGGGTTTTAAGCAATGGAAACAATTATGGTTGGTATTAACCATAGAATAATTGAAAATAAGCGGAAAGCGATCAAATGGCTTTGAATGTTTAAGTCACGTTGAATGTGCTACCCTAGTGAATGTACTGTGTTCAGAGTACGCATTCCAGCAGGGTATCCGTTTTGGGTACTTTGAAAATTTTCAGCAACTTTACTGGGACGGGTACTTTCTCAGGTACCCATATCAGTATGTTTACTGAGGAAGTACCTGCTCGGGTCCCCGTATTCATAAATTTACTGAGAAAAGTTCACCAAAGTACTCAAGCAGGTACTTGATCAAGTAGATACTCAAAACAAGTCACAGATACGAGATCCAGTTGAAAAATCAGATTGCAAAGCACCGTTACAAGGAAGGTTTTCCAGGAACCTCCTCCAAAACCTCAGCAGGTAAGTAAACTTTTAGACCATTTCTTCGACTGAATCTCGTATCTGTGACTTGTTTTGAGTATCTCCTGAAAATCTGAGTCAGTTTGGACTAAAGATGGTCGGATTATAAAACTTTTAATATACGACGGTCGAAGGCTAAAAATCGAATTTTCAAAATATT
>CAJNOQ010003189.1:0-21101 GCA_905250885.1 Didymodactylos carnosus | reverse complement strand
CCCCCCCCCCCCCCCCCCCCCCCCCCCCCCCCCCCCCCCCCCCCCCCCCCCCCCCCCCCCCCCCCCCCCCCCCCCCCCCCCCCCCCCGGGAAACGACTTTATTGTGGATGATGTAATAACAGCTTGGGGAAGGGTTAAATTCTAGTCTCGGGCTGTTGGCAGATAAATGATTGCAGAATGGTTTCTGTTCTAGTAAAGGGAGTTTATACTGTTCTCGAATGATTAAGACGGCTTGATCTTCTAGATTGGTCATATTGGATAAGGTTTAGTCTAAATAAAGGAGAGAGACCGTTAAGGATTTTTAAAAAATGTAAAAGACGAAAGTATTTTCGTCTTACTTGAAGTAAAGGCAGATTCAAGCCCCTAACTAAATTCTGACCTGGAGTAGAAAAGTTTCGAGTAATCATATGGGTTGCTAGATGTTGGACAGACTCAAGACGAGATACCTGAGTCGTGAAAGTGGTGTCATGTAAGGCACAGGCAACCGAGAATACAATTCTTATAGATTTGAAGACGAATATCAGCGGGTGCTTGTTTAAACTGTCTGTACATAGCTTCAAGCCGTTGCCGATAGGTTCGGACAAGATTTTCTATATGAACTCGACATCTCAGTTTACAACTTATTTGGAGCCCTAGTAAAATAAGCCTTTCCTCGCGTTTTATGTTAGAGCCATCTGGTAGCGTAAATTTGAAATCATTTGCGCTATCAGGCTATTGGATAAGAACATCCACGCGCATTTTCATGAGTTTAGAGTCATAAGATTGGAGCTGCGCCAATCACTGATTTTATTATGTTACTCTGGCAGAATTGAGATAGGCTTGTTGCCGTTATGGGGCAGATGAGGGTACAATCATCGGCAAAGAGGATAGTATCAGCGGGTAGGCCTACAACGATAGGAACGTCATTAATGAATCTTAGGAATAGCAGAGCGCCAAGGATGGAGCCCTATACTACTCCTGATATTACATAGAAAGTTTAGAGCCAACTCTTACTTGCTGGAAACGGTTGGACAGGTAGTTCGTAAACCATTGTAGGACTGTTTGAGAAAGGCCTAACGCTGACAAACGAGAGTTGATTATTTGATAGGGAACTTTGTCAGAGGCTTTCTCCATATCAAATGTGACTAGGTCGGTGTCCACCAGTGGCTGTTTATTAAGATTATTTGTCAGATTATGTAACAAATATAACAGAGCATCAACCGTCGATGTTTTTGGTAAACAGTTGAACTGGTTATTGGAAAAGAATTTATTCACGCTCAAATGGGTAAACAATTGGTCGTAAATAACTCTTTCCAATAATTTACTAACTATGGACAAGAGAGAAATTGGTCTGTAGTTAGACATAACAGATTTTGAGCATTTTTTATGATTGGAGTTAACGAAAGCTAACTTCCACTTTGACGGAAAATCTCCAGTCTCAACTGATAACTTATCAAGGTTACATTATTTCAGTCCTGTTTTGAAATTACTGTATTATTTTTCCATGCCTAAGCTTGAACGGATTAGCTTTTTTGAGAAGGTATTTTTTTCTAAGCATTTTGTTATTGAGAGAATATTAAAATCTAATTTAGAGTTAATTGAAAGTACTGTTTACATAATACTTTTAGAGTTAAGATTTTATTATAGTTAGAATTTAATTAAATCGGAAGTAGGAATGGAAGCATCCTACTTTGATAGTAAATTTTTTAAAACTAATTTATTTTTAAGAGTTAATTTAATGATTTGTATTGTAAATGATTAAGTGAGTTATTTCATCAATTTAACATGTGAAATTTTTTATTTTAAATTCTTACACAGCAGGAAATTTCCAAAAGTTTTGGACGCCTTTAACGCGTCAATTGAAAAATTTACCATTAACAAGCGTTTTCCCCTTAGACAACGTCGACCTTTTTTAATTCATTGAAAACGTTTATAGTTTCAGTGCGCTTCAACGTGTGCGTTGAAAATATTTTTTTTTAGAAAAAAAACGAAAAAAGTTCGTCCAGTTTGACCGGTATTGATCTGGAGGTTAACTGACGCGTTTTTACGAGTCAGAATAGATCATTGAATCGTTTAAACGCCTTGAGATGAACCTAGAATACGTAGAGGAGCATTGAATACGAAAGAAGAATTTAGAAAATTAAGCTTTCACCATGGTTTTGAACACGGCATGTCGTCGCACGGGATTCGGTGCTTACCTATTGAGCCATAATCCTACATACATACATACATCGAGTAAAAAACCTCTATATATTGAATTTTTTCAACGTTAAGCACAATGCGTTTAAAAAAAAGGTTTCCGCTTTTTGCCGTTAAGTTCCGTAAAAGTGAAAAACATTTCTAAATTTTTAGTTTTTGCTCCTTTTAATAGCAAAACCGAACGTTCTTTTTTAATTTTTGCATCTTATAGGTTATTTAGTATGGTGAATTTCTTTTTATGATTTCTTCTTGAGAAATTTTAAGTTTTAATCCCAGTTCTACTGTTGAGGATTGCTGTACATAAATAACTGAAATAAATGAATTTAGTCTTTTGTGAAGCACCGGGTGGGACATAAAAAATGAGCTCATATTTTATATTTTTCTTGTGATCTTTTAAAACCCTAAGGTAAATATTTTTTAAAAAGATGCACCGCGAAATACTCTACAAAATAATACCTAAACTTTAATTTTAGAACGAAAAAACGTGGAAAACGGTTTCAGCGCGTCAAAACTCATGATTTTAAATGCAAAACTCGTAAAAATGCATTGAAAACCCCGTTTTCGAAAGGCACAACGGTCATAACGAGTCCGAAAGTTGCAAATTCCCTGATATGTAGTTCTTATGTTAAAATTTTAATGTTTATATGTTATACTGCTAAATGTGTTTAAAGGACGCGGGACGATAAGAGGCAAAAGCGATCCACGCTCAAATCAGTCTTATGTTAACTCATCTGATGCAGTTTTTGTCTACGATTAACGCTAACATATTTTTAAATCTTAAAAATCCTTCTCAGTGCCCCTGGAAACCTTTTAGCGTAAAAAACTCTTCTCGCGTTAACCGACGTTTTCTCAAAGTATTTACATTATTCAATCTGTTTCACCCGGAGCAAATATCAACTCTTATACACCGTTCGATAGAGAATTTCACGAGCTACAGACTGATATGTGAGATAGCTTTAAGATAATGTAACTGGGTACTCTAAGATCCGGAATGCTAGTATCCCAGGAAATCGGTAGATCAACGTCGTTCATGTTTATAACGGTGACTAATTTTCTCGTTAACCACTGTACTTTACGCATCATTCGAGAGAGACTTTCACTGGCTTCAAAATGATATATAAGATAGTCTTAAGGTAATGTACTGTGTAGTCTAAGATCCGAAATACTCGGTAGCATCTCAGTAAACCGACGGGTCAACGTGGTTCATGTTTATAATAATGACTAATTTTTCTCGTTAACCACTCCACTTCATATATCGTTCGATAGAGAATTTCACGGGCTTCAAAATGATGTATAAGATGATCTTAAGAAAATCTAACTGAATAGTCTAAGATCCGAAATACTCGGTAGCTTCTCAGCAAATCTGCGGATCAACGTCGTTCATGTTGATAATATCCATTGGTTTTCTCATGCAAGCCATACAGTCTGATAGAGCGAAGAAATCTGAGCAAAATAAGATATCTCCCGGCATTCTATAGTGCTTTTTCACGTAACTGCAGTCGATTTACCACTAGCTATAAAGGGCGTGAAAGTTACCAAAGTATTGCGGTGAAAAAGCACTATAGAATGCCGGGAGATATCTTACTTTGCTCAGATTTCTTCGCTCTATCAGACTATATGGCTTGTAAAATTTTCTGACCAAATACTAAGGACTTGGTTTTCCAGCGGTCAGGTTTTCCAGAAGCTCTATTATCAACTTTTCTCATGAAAGGGCATTATGCACCTCACCTGATAGAAAAATCTTCGGGCTATTCAAAACAGTATTCAGATTGGTTTTATCTCAGAAGATTCTGCGTCAGAAGACGGATATCGAGCTCCAGTGTGCTAATACTAATGATAATTTTGGCGCAGAACAAGCATTTCTACGTTAAACGTCTATCGGTATAGCCACTAAATGTATGTACGTCCGTCACACTGCCACATGACTACATGTATATACATCTGTCACTTACCGTTTTTGCACGCAAAGTGTGGAGCCACAAACGGAGATGCATTTAACGTTTTTCTTCTCGCAATCAAAATGTGGAGACACAAACATACATGCATTTAATTTCGTACAATCCTAGACTTTACAGTCAAGGGAACAAAGTAATATTCAGTTCAGTGAGAGATTAAAATAATCGAGTACAATAGCAGAGAGATACAGAGCATTTGTAAAACACTATATTCTTTTTTATTTTTGTGAAATATAAGTAACACATAGTATATTTTGTTTTATTTTTCTATTCTGCGCATCAGTAACAATCTGGTCACCATATACCCTCATATGTTCTTGTATGTAACTCAAAGACAAGTGTATGCAAGTCGGCATTCAATATTAGGAACGGACTATAATAGCAAAAACAACGCGTATTTTGATAATGAATTAGTCCTTTCAAGCATACGGGTCTTTTCTGCTGCTAGGGCAGCCAAATTAATTCGTTTTTGAATTAAATTCTATTCCATTCATAATTCTATTAGATTTCTCTGTGCAGATCACGCGTATGCAAATTACTTCAAAAGAACAATCAAACAGAGATGAAAAAAGTGAAGACTTACAAAGATTATTACCTTTTCAAATGTATTTATTACTTGTAACAAACAATACGTTCGCGATCTCACTTTCGCGTTGAAGTACGTTTTGACTGCATCTGCATATTCAAGTATTAAAATTGAAATTGAAATAATAAGAACAAGAAATTATTGTTTTTTCTATTTTCCACATTTTCCTACTTTAATCAAAGGATTTTGTGTAGAAACGAAGCTAGCGTCGAAGGAAAGCATCATTATGTTTGCTGCTGCAGTACATACACATACACAAGTTATCAAAGTTAAACGATGTTCCACAGTCAGTAATCTTATTCTTTTGAGAAAATTTTGATCCAGCTAACTTGTTTCTTTCGGTTCAAAAACAACAAAGGACGAGCGTGGAACTATAGAAAACTACGATAATGTAAAAATGACGCGAACATTCACAGTAACAGACAGTCGACCAAATGTTACCCGTATACCGAGAAGCAAAAGTCAAGTAACACGGAATTACCATCTTTGAAATAAACCTGTTTTTCGTTCAAAAGTCCTGTTTCTGTTCATAGGAAGAAATCAAAATGTCACTATTTACTGTGAAACCCTCTGTAATCCGAATACCTAGGGATAAAAGTTGGGTAAATATCATAAGGCGAGATTCGGAGGTTTACTTTTACGATCTGAGCCGCCCGAAAAGAAAAAAAAGAAGAAGTCCGAATCTTTTTCCTACGTTAATTGGTCAGCTTTGTTCTATTTTTCGCGGCCTTGATGCCCCTTTTTTGCTGGTAGTTGAATTTCAAGCCCATTGTTTTTTTTATCGGACTGGGACGTTTTCCCTTAATTTTTGCACTTTTTTGCCTTCTCACTCGTGTAGAAAAATATACGAATCCGAAGAAATTTTTGTTGGGACCTGAAATTCGAGTTCATATATGTTCTGTCTCAAAATGTATATGAGCTTGAATTCAAGTTCACTATCAAACAACCCAGCAAATTTTTCGATAAGATATCAATAACAATATAAACTTGAATTTCAAGTTCTAACAAAAACGTCTTTGGACTCCTGTATGCTTTTATACTAGCGATTCACGAGTTCGAAGACATTTTTTACGCAAAAAAGATGAGGAAAAACAGCACAGCCCAGTAAAAAAAAACAGTGGGCTTGAAATTCAACTCCCAGCAAAAAAAAGAAGCATCAGGATCGTGAAAATTAGCAAAATGAAACATAGAAAACATGCGAAAAGATTCGGACTTGGTATGATATTTTTCCATTCTCTTTTCGAGCGCCTGAAATCGCGCAATTTTGAAGCCGTCACCATAAGGCTATAATTAAAATACGATATTAATTTACCACTCTTTAATGTGGTAATCAGGAATGTGAACGGGAGCTGCAGCCTGTAATTCCATTCACGAAAGATCACAAAGAAATGTCTATATTTGGCAACAACAGTACAGGGGAGGAACAACAATCGCTGACAGTACAACAACAAACGTCAGTAACTCCAATAAAACTGAACAAAATATACAGAAAAGTAATTTAGTTTGTGCATAAATAATGCCTTCAAAAACAAACTAATACTACTATATCATCAGAGGATAGTCAAAATCCTGCCAGATTCTGAACCGAGGGATAGTGTTCGCATCGCAGCTGTCATCAATGTAAGTTAAAAAGACTAAAAATATTTCACAAAAATCTTCGATATGCACGAAATTCTAGATTCCAAAGTCAAAAACTGCGTTGTTGAATGCCGAAGATGACAAATTAAAAACAACACAATTATCGTCTATCAGACCAAAAGTGATGAAACTTAAACGACAGGTAGTTTTGATATTTCATACAGAAGAGACGGATGGAAACTTGCAGTTCTCGGCTTTAGATATCAAACAAATCTAGTGAAACAGCATCAGATGAAATAACAAATCAACATGTCCAGTGTCACACAATTAAGATGAACAGAAAGAGTGGAGCGGAGCAACAAGACGATACTAGTTCCTCTGACATAATCCAGCTGCAGGTACTGTATAAAGACTATAGTTGAATATTGATGTGTATTTATATTTTAGTATATTCTGTAGAACCCCATTACTAGCTTGCCCACACATTCCGGCTCTGATCTGTCACTGAATAAAAATAGCCAAGTCGTTCCCCTCACTGATAGTAACCATCTTACTAAGGTACGTTTGATTAAAAACTGAGCTCTTATTTAAGCTATCTGACAATCTTGCTGTTAATAACTGGTTTTAGCCAATGCAAACTTCACTACCGTTAAATGCTGTGGAGTTAAGGCGAAAAGAGAAGATTTCAAAAGTAACGAAAATCAGTCGAAAGGTATAACTGATTAAGAGTAGTACTCATTAGTGAACACAGATGTGTTCATACTTTTTCTAAATTATATTAATTAGAAACCAATAGAAAAAAGTGAAATGACGAGTTTGAATGTCGATAAGTGTTTACATACTGATGTCACTCCTCCAGTTCAAATGCAGGTACTGTAGAACTACTTACTACTATTTATTTCAAAAAAGAATGAGCTCCGATATTTTTTGAATAACCGTTAACAGAAAGGAGATAGAGACCTGCGGTTTCCGGCATTCGAAATCTAACTTTGTAACATTCTCTGGCAACCTAGTCTTTCAGAGTCAGACGTGGCTTACCATGACAAACCTTGTCCAGAACTTTTCTTGTTTCATAGGTTTGTGTGCCTCGGTATCGTCTTTCGAATGCCGAAAACCGCAGGTCTCTATCTCCCTTTCTGTTAAAAATTATTCAGAAAAATCGGAGTTCATTCTATTTTGAAACAGACAGTAGCTACACAGTAACTGCATGCTTGTTTTATCCTGAACCATGTAGAATTCGACCTTGTCAAGGAACGGATCTGCTCTTTTGACAGTTAATAATACTCACAGTCTTATCGATGTTGGAAGTGGACAGTTTATCGAGGTATACCTTTTTAAAACCAAAATTTGATATAATCTGTCCAGCACTAAAAGCTTTTATGAACTTGCTTTAGCCTGACATAACTGTTCCATCATTAGATGTTGTAGAGACAAAGCGAAATGAGCGATCGTTATTAGCAAACATTCCAGTAGTAATGAAAATTAAACGAAAGGTAACCAAATATGTACTGGTACAGATTACTCTCTGTACATGCCTTTTCGTTAATTCTGTGAATTAGAAACCCAACGTTAAGAGTGATATGAAAAATCCAAATGTAGAAAGGCACATGCAAATGGATATGACTAAGCCTCGTCAAATGCAGGTACGCTCCTAGAAAACTGAAAGCATTTGGTAGGGAAAGGGATCAAGTGGGCTGGAATATCCGTGTACTGTGTTTTAACAGGAGTTCCCGACTGTTGAGCCCATAGATGCAACCTTACGCCAATATCGAGAATTCCGTCTTCCGTATCCCTCATTAACAACGAACAAATACTGAGTGTACGTATTATCTTTATTCCACGACTTCTAAGATAGATTATGCATTGTACTGTTTGTAGTACTATTCATCGGCATTACAAGAGCCAATGTTAAGCATGAAATCAACTGACGATATATCTTCTCAGCATACGCTGACTGCTGATAATGATTTGCCGATAGTAACGCAAGATAAGGACAAAGCTAAAAGCAAGCAAGTCCGATGGAACAAACGAAGCAGACAGTGTGCGAAGTAAGAAAAGAAATAATACTAATCTGCCATTGTGTATCGTTAAAGGAACAGCTAGTGACATGGAAAAGTTGACAGAATTGTCATTGTTTAAAAAAAAGTAGAAAGAAATTTTGTATATACATTCGAAATGAGTAGCATCAGTTTACTTCGAGAATGCACAAAAGTGTGTATCAGAATAACGTGTGACGTTAATCTTAGGTGTTCATCATGGTATATATGGCTGTGTGCACTGTTTTCTGCACTTCTATTAGCTGGCATTATAACAGCGATCATTCTCACAACTTGGAATCAAGGTACACATTCTAGTTAAGTGTGAAGTTAGATTTAGCTATCCAAATTCTTTATCCTGCATATAGGGAGCTCGACCACTACTACAACGACTACGATGCTTACTACAATTCCCCCTACGAGTATGCAGCAGCTGACGCCCACTGCTGCGCATTAAAAAATTTTGTTATTTTGTATTTTCTAGTTACACTAAGTACTACAACGACAAGTATTACAACTCCTACGGCTAGCACAGACACGCCGAGTGCTACCACTAGCACAGGCACGACGAGTGCTACCACTAGCACAGGCATGACGAGTAAAAGAAATGTTCCTTTTTACCGCTACGTGAGGCGCAAGTAATTCGAAGTCGAAGCGCTATTTTATTTTTGGCTTATTTATGCACCAATCGATAGAAAATTTGGCGGTGATCACGAATATCACCTTTTTGTCCTTTTTACTGCACGTTTTTTCAGAGAAAACTCCAGAATGCTCGCGAAGGTCTTATTTTGTTCAGAATTCGATTTACAATTGATCTAGAGTATTTTCAAAAGCTTGATTTTCGGAAAAGTTTTCTGCAGATGCGGTCTCCAGAGAACCCTCTGGATGGTTTTTAAAAAATAGAAAAATTTTTTCGTCGGATTTGCCATCATGTTTTACCTAGAAAGTCAAAGTTTCAAGGCCGTGCAGTCAGAATTGACTGAGTTATTCGCCAATCAAGCACGCGATTTTGGCCATAACCGGCTTACTTTTCAATGAAAGGCGAATATCTCAGAGGTAAAAAAATATATCGAAAAAACTCGAACGTACTTTTGTAACGCGTCTCAAGGCGGTTCGAATGGTGTCCGAATGAAGATTCTACCACTTCGCACAAAAAACTAGTTAGGTTTGCAAACTGACGCTATTACGGTTTTGAGACACTCACTTCTAACTCCAATCGAAATTCCGCATTTTGACCTGGAATTGTAAAAGACACTGGCCTAGAATCAGTGTAAAAAATAACATTGCGGAACATCACGCTCTTAGCATTTTGGAGTTTTCTCTGAAAAAAAAGTGCAGTAAAAAGGTTTTCTAGGTTTTAGAAATTCGACCATGCTCTTTCAAATCGAATGGTTTTTTAAGTTTGAAAATTTTTCTAGAGGGTTTTTCAGAGATCGGACCTCTGGAAAACTCCTTAGAAAACTTTCTCAAAACCCAAGAACCATGTCACTGGAAAGAGCATCGTCGAAAACCTATAGAAAAATGGCTCAAATAATTTTAGTTTACTTATAAAGCTAATTTTTGCCTGCTATGGCGAAAGGGCCCTTTGTGAGCTTTAGCTTCGAATTACATGCGCCTTAGTGTCGCGCAAGGTTTTGTCTTCTACATATTCTGCTTGTGTTCCAGTAACAACAACAACTGTAAGTGTCAACACTACCACAACCAAAATAAGTGAGTTATAAACAAGCTGAGCTCGACAACTCGACGAGTAACCGTAAAAGTGTCTATGCTACAACAGAAAGAGCTACGTTTCGGTCGGCATGTCCTGCTACGCAAATGCATAATAGAAAACTGCTTGACTAAGCCGTCGACGATAAAAATGCCTGTTTTGTTTTTCAAAAACGGAACTTAATACTCGTGTTTCACAGAACGTATGTTTTCCGGCGTTTTTTCTCAGGAAAAAAGCAAAAATTCTTCTAAAAACGCCCCAAAACAGTCTTAGGAATTTTGTGACTTTTTTGAAAACTTTTTTATGCGCTTGTATACGCATTTGAGGAATACCACAGCGAAAAGGCGTATTTTTTTCAAAAACTTTAGAAAGCGCGTACATTTTACTTTTCTTTGGTCAAACCTTTTAGGACTGTCTCGGATTGGGTAATTTTAAAGGAACAGGTGATCTTTTGGTCTACCAGCAACATGAAAACCTGAAAGCATGTTTTTTATAGGTTATCGTGTGTGCTGTATCCAATAGAAAGGTTTTGGAGTTCCAAAAAAGTTTTTAAGTGATTTTGTGAAAATCCGGCCCCTAGACAACTTTTTCTGGACTCACAAACCATTGTATTGAACACAGCATCGTAGAAAACCTATACAAAATTTATTCTAGATGCGTTTTAGATTTTTGGCAAAAACTTCTGTGGGGTGTTGCCAAAATTCAAGAAATTTATAGACATCAAAAATAATCGTCCTAAACTAAATGAATTGTACATCAGTTCGATGCAGATTCTTGCGCGGATCCCAAATCTGCTATTAATTTTTGAGTTTGACATTCCCAAGCCTCGGAAAACTCCAATTTGTCTCAAAAACCAATTTTTTGGAAAACCTGTAACTCAGCTCACTAGCATTTGGGCTATTTTGGGCTAACAACATCGATGTATCTTTACTAGAAGCATCTTCGATAAAACTTCACGAAGTTTCCAGTTCGGAAAAAATCGAAGAGAACCACTTAGCAAAGAAAGAAAAAATATTTTCTCCGTTCCAGAAATATGACGTGGTTGCCCACTGCGTGTCTTCGTCGTTTATACAGTACGTGTTTATTCCTTAGCAATCTCTTAACGAAATCGCTTTATACTAAGTAAGGTTTAGGCAAACGACACCTTGTCGGTCACTGCTTCGCTATTCTGAACGGCCGATATCTTCTCTCTTTTACCTACTAGCCACTACTACTCCCAATCCATGTCCTGCTTATACGCAAAACATTTTTTGGACATTCGATAGTACACTAAATGATTTTTACGATGTTTTCAATGGCGTTGGCATTAACGGTGTGTCTTACGTTGCCAATGGTTATGTGGGCTATGGATACGGACTAAAATTAACTTCCTCCCTCAATCAATCCGTTCTCGTCTCAACTACACCCTATCTCTGTTTACGGAATATAAGTTTTACACTGGAAGTATGGTTATATCCTACAAATCTTACTCAAACCAATGGTGATAATCTCTTTGGTCAATGTCAAGCATTTAGTACCGATCAGTGTATACATATAGCTATTAGAAGTCAAAAAATATTCATGGGCTTCTATGGTGATGATCTTACTGGTACAACTACGTTAACAGTGAATAGATGGTATCATCTTGCACTTGTACTTGACGTTACCCTATTAAAGAAAAGTATCTATATTAACGGTATTTTAGATCAATATGGATCTTCTAATAGCTTTAAGGGGCTGGCTAACAGTCTGAAAATTGGTACTAACGATGTATGGAATACATCAGGCTTCTACAATGGTTATATGGATCAAATGTTACTGACATTGCGATCAAAGAATGCTACAGAGATATTGATTGATGCAACAGTGGTTGTATACTATAAATTTGATGTAGCCACTGGAATTTATGATGACTCGGGACCACTGTATATCAATGGCACAGGAACAGATGTCTCATCGGTATCGTCAGGTCGCATTAACGAAGCCCTATTGTTTGGTAGTTCTACACTGCCATCTTATTATCAGTTTCAAGGCCTAACAGCGCTCGGTACGGCAAATCAAGCATTTTCCATTTCGTTATGGATAAACCCCAGTTTTATCAACGGCAGTGTTATCTTACATGTGAATGGTGGTTACGATACTACAGGTATAGGGTTACCCGGTTGGTGTATTCCATTTATTGGTATAAGTTCCAGTGGACATGTTGTTGTACAGAGTTGGATAGGTTCAATTGTTAGCGTTCTTGGTCCCGTGCTTTTAACAAATAGTTGGATACATATTGTTGAAACATGGAGTGCAACTAACGGTCTACGACTGTATGTGAATGGTACACTTAACGGAAGTACCGCTGCTAGCACATATTCAGCAAGCGGACATCCAGATACGATTACACTCGGTAATTCCGTCAATGCAACGAATATCTCGTGTACCGCTGGATTATTGGTTATGTCTCAGTTCTTTGGTTTAATTGATGAATTTCAGTTGTATTCAAGGGAACTGAATACTACAGATGTTTATAGTTTAGCTAATCCATAAGTTGTGGCTTTTTAGACGTATAGACTTAGCCGTTTTACGAAACTTTGATGGAAGTACGAGTGTTTAATGCTTTCTCATGGTTACCTTGATTCTTATAAACTGATCCGATGTTATTATATCTTGTTGCAATATATGGGTGATTTGGTGAAAGTGAAATGAGACTGATTTTGAGATCTCTTTCACAGTATTTCAATATTTTCTTACAGTCAGCTTGACTGTTGTAAACTAGTCCAATGTTATGATATGCCAATGCATGGGCACATCCTCCTACTTTCTTTTATAAACTTTCGAACTCCTAGTTTGGTGTCCCTAGCCCGCGATAAACAGTGATTGTTCTTCCGAAATGAGTAGTCGCCGAGTTTTGCAGATTGCGAAGCTCCTCGTGAAGATCTTTGATGAAAAAGCCGAGCTTGAATAATATATCGATGTCTTGTGTTCGTAATGCTTTATTTAGCATTCGGAAGAGAAAGCAGTCTTTCGTGTAATAATTGATTATTGTTGACTTCCACATCTTTCGTTAGTTAGTCACAGATATCGTCGATATTCGTGGATACGGCACATATTTTCTCGTAGCGTTTAGCCCACTCTTCGTGTTACTCTTTATTGAAGCAAAACATGTAAGATCGATTCTATTTGTGGTTTCTCATGAATCAGTGGCACAACAGATTCGCCCAACGAGCCAGATACGATAAACTATATTTTCTCTGGTTCAAGTGACACTATGTGATCGATACAGTTTTGCTTATCCTCGAAAGTTTCGAAGTGAGTTATTGCTTGACGCAGACAAACTTTTGCATTTAAGTTATCGCTCGTAGAACTAACGTTCAAGTCAAGCCAAACGATGGTTTTCACTTCCAAATTTCGTCACTGTTGAGCCCAGCTTTCCTGATGAGAGCCGCTTTGAATATGTGCAGCAGCAGCAGCGTAGACTGATACCGACTTTGGAGTTTTTGTTGTTCATTGTTTGCTAGCTGTCTGTTTAGTGATGTTGATTCTTTTAACAAAGAAAACTCATACTTAGTTTTCGCTGGTGGTGCTTATGCGCCTTTCAACTATCTCTTGTTTTCCCTCTTGTTTCATTACTATCATGTAAATTTAACGTGGAAGATAGCAGGCATGGGTGAGTCCGAGGGGGTACCGAGTCCGACTCCGTAAAAGTTCAAGCTGAGTCTGAGTTCTTAACATTGAGGACCGAGTCCCGAGTCCATTTCGAGTCTGGTAATCTTTTAGATTCTTTTGTGAAGAGGGTGGTTTATTTTTTAATTTACGGAGCCCTGGATAGATATTTGATTTTTCGAAAATAAGGTTACTTTCCATGTGCGTCTTCCGAGCAAAATTTTCAATTTCTTGTGAAACAGAAGGTATTATTCCGCTTTTCATTTTTCTCTGTTCATTTGTGTTAAAAGTTGAATATATTGGACTCGAAATACAAAAACTCAAGTCTGAGTCCGCAAAAAATCTTTCAGTCTTGACTCGGACTCGCCCATGCCTCAAAGATAGTAGTCACACATTAGTGTGGAGTAATGATGAATTTATTCGTCTGCTAAGCGGATGGCTGTAGCTCAAATTCGGTATGAGCTACATTTTTCTAAATTGTAAAACAACTCGTGTCCCTTAGTGTCCAAAACGCGCCAGGCTAGCCTTCTGATCAGAGTTACAACTGATGAGCAGTAACAAGATGGGTGATCATTTGAAAAGCTTGTCAACTTCACCAGTAACGGTGGGCGCAAGGTGAGGGGTATTCATGTGTATTCATGTTTTTCCACTTGAGCACAAAAAGTGTGAAGAGTTCTTACCGGTGTTAAGAGATACAGACGCGTGGTGCGGTTTTCACCAATCGAAAGAAGATAGTTTAGCCTATATTTCATACCAAAAAACGTTGATATAAGCTTTATTCTATCAGAATACAAGCGGAAAATATTCCATTATAGTATTCTAAACTAAAACTATCGAAAAACACAAAATCAATTTTGTACGAATTCGAACGTGTGAACGTACGAGGAAAGGACACCAACTGGCAAATCGCTTTTGGCCTAAAACTAAGTGGAAAATAGGTTATCGACTATGCTGATTCCGAATATGACAATGATTTAGGCTGATAGGCCTTTGGAGACCGGGTCGCTGGAAACCTGGTTTTCCAAGGTAAAAGTTTTACCGTTTCTAAAAAGTTTTCCGACTCGGCCAGATGCAAGAGCATTTCGCGAAAGCTATAAAAAATATATTTTCAAAATTTTCCGAAGGTTTTCAGACACTTTTTGGAGGCTGAACCTTGGATTTTTCTGGAAAGTGTTACGAAAACTGTCGAAAAACCTTCGGAAAATTTTGAAAATATTTTTTTTATAGCTTTCGCGAAATGCTCTTTCATCTGGCCGAGTCGGAAAACTTTTTAGAAACGATAAAACTTTTACCTTGGAAAACCAGGTTTCCAGCGACCCGGTCTCCAAAGGCCTATCAGCCTAAATCATTGTCATATTCGGAATCAGTATAGTCGATAACCTATTTTCCACTTAGTTTTAGGCCAAAAGCGATTTGCCAGTTAGTGTACTTTCCTCGTTAGCTTTGTAGTAAACTACAGAACTAAATTCACCGTTCTGTATCTATATTCTGTACAACGATTGAAGTTGTGCAATCGACTCGATGTTATCAGTAGTCATCTTTTTGTGCTCTGTGTGACCAAAAAACGTTTTTTAAGAAAGTTTTGAAAACTGCTTTTCAGAGGATTTCGGGAAAATCTAGATGTCCTTCTAGCAACCTAGATGGCAACTAGTCATCTATCGCCCAATGACTGGCGAAATGTATCTAATTTTTTCCCAAAGGTAGTTTTTGGCTGGATCTATAACAGTTGTTTTATAAGCTTTCTCGAAATTGATAAAATAATAACACCTGCTGATTTTAAAGTCATATTTATTTAATTAAAAATAAAACATTTTTCGGAAGAACAGAAACCGTTGTTTGTTTTCTTTCAACCGTTGTCTCAAAATTGATAAAAAGATCGCTTTTTTCGAGAAAATCGTTTTCATTTAGTGGCAGCCAGGAAAGTTTTAGAACTCATCTACAGTCAAACATTTTGTGATGGCGTTTGTTCTACCTTAAAGTAGAATAATTTGTTAGGAAGTATAAACTAAATCTCATATCAGCAGTCATCTTTCAATATACATATTCTTTTCGTCACTCGATGGTTATTTATCCTTTCTGTCCTTCTGATATATGTATTCACTCTTCTGCTTTTTATGATATGTATTTTCTCTCTTTCTGTTCACTCTTTTCCCATGGATATTTTTCATTCCTATTCTTCTCTCTCTCTTGTACAATAGCTGTTTTTCCCAGTTTCCCAAAGAGATCTTCCTGTAGCTAAAATATACTATATATAGATGTTAAGTTACTGAAATAAATGGTGTGCAACCGTTACATTCTTCTTTAGCTATTAACCATTGGATGCAAAACGATTCTGAAAGGAATAACCTCACAAATTCTTCCAGCAGATCCGAACAGAGGAAATAGCTTCGTTTCTTCTCCGATGCCAAGATGAAAAAGTCAGTTTTGTCGTTTATCTGATGAGTTTTGGTCAAATCGACTTTTGCGCCAGACAGCACGTCCAAAGCTAATCTCTGGTACACAAAAAAAGACGACATGTCGAAGTATTAGAATATATATTGTGATTCGATTCTCATGCATGGCACCATGTTCGAAATAATTTTTGTTTTTGTCGTGTTTTTGAATTAAAATATTGCGAAGATCGAAGCTTTGCAGTATTTTCTCCACTTGTTTCTAGTTCTACGGTATATCGATAAATGTTCACTGAAATGCCACATCTTTTAAGAAAAACGTCTCAATCTACACGATCAAGAATGAGAAAGTTATACAAAAAATATGAAGAGGATCATTTTTACTGTGTCATTCATTAATAGCGAACGTTCGCAATGGACAAATTGCACAAACACTGATTTTTCAACCACAGTGACACTCTACATGTTGTTTTACGCCACATCTTGTTTATTTTCAATACTGGAGATTGTTAGAAACCAATTAAAGTCAAAGAAGTGACTGAGATTAACCTTTATCAAAATATTTATCAATCTGAAATTGCCTTTTCGCGATGTATGCGTTACATTGAGATTTCGAATATGTTTCACTTGAATTGATTATGCGCTATCAGAGGCTGTTTAGATATGAAAACTGTTTCTGGGTTAATTCCGGTTTTCAACAAACTCTTTGGGAAACCTTAGGGTTTTTTAATCGAGATCTTCTATAAACAGGATATAGAATAGATTAAACACTCTACATGCTGAAGTTCTGAACTCGTTCTGATGTTTTTGAGTGAATAGTGAATTTTTTAATATTAAGCGAAAACAGCCTGAAAATCCTAATCTTCGTACAACTGGCTTTTCGGTAGATTTTTAAAATGTTTTGTAAAAAGAAATATTGCCACAAGACTCAGCATGGTCGATTATCCATAGTCCACCCGTCTTTAAGGCTACCAGTCAGTTTTCCTTGGTTTTGTAGACGAATCTTCTTATTTGAAGGTGACTTTTAGCTGGCCACGCCGTGAAGACTATTCCGATAATTGTTCATATTAATATTATACCCACCATATCCACAATTATCATGACAGTGGTCAAGCGAACCATCATGTATTAATCGCATCGCATTTCCATACACATTAGAACATGATTGAGTCATCAGTTTTGGGCTAGAATAATTAGATTCAACATGGTGCCTTATACCGACCATCATCAAAAGTTAAAAAATAAAAAGCTTTTACATGTGACCAGTCAATAAGTGTAAGAAATTTACTAGTACAACTATATGTAAATATGTGAAGAAAATAGATAAAAAAAGAATACGTCCGGTCTGTACCGAGGAGAAATCGAGAATAAAAAAGAAGTCAAACTATTATGAATCCTATACTCGTCAGTAAACTTTTCAGTCTTCCCGAAGAGTAATTGGCTCTCTGATTTATCTTATATGTCTTGATAATGAAAATAATATTTTCGAACCGTTGAAATAATTAAGTTCAAATGACTTTATGTACAGCTACTGTTAATATATTATTTTTCTTCGGTTACTCATTAATAGTAATAATGTTTCTCGTTGAAAATGTATTCTTAAATAAAAATTAAAAACTAAATCTGATGATTTGTTTTCGGCCATTATGAATAGATAAACTTTTGTGAAATTGTTGTGGGCAATATGGCTTTTCTTTTATATTATTGAGAGAATTACATATCAAACATTGCGATTGTTACTAAATCTATAATTTTATAAACAATACAGACAACAACCCAAAGAATTCTACTACTTTGACCATTATGCAACCGAGTGAAGTGGATAAGTATCCTTTTCAGCGAAAGTGCTTGTCCCTAGAAGAGTAGAACGTTTTCTCTGAATTATTATATACTATAGTCGATTTATGTGAACTGTCACAGTCCAACGTGTAATCTTTTCTAGCGAGTGAATATGGCTCATTACCCAAGAGGAGAACTTAAGAACATAATTGTGGCATGTATCATCAATTTTGTGACCTTGTTACTCGTGGTCTTTCTTCTCCCCATTTCGATGCCAGTTTCGCTTAAATCCTAAGCTTGCCTACTAAAACTTAAAATTCTAATTTTCCTTATGCAAATTCGAAATTTGCCTGAATTTAGACTTTGCCTGCAACATATGTCAGCACGCTTTACTTTCGTATTTCCATTCTCATAACACATCGGGGAACAATTCATAGGGCTGCCTCAGAGCTGGAACCAGTTCAGCAAAGGTAAACCGGTCCGGTTGGTAAACGGGTCGGTTAGAATTATAACTCAAATTGGCGAAAACCTGGGGAAGTTTTTTGAAAATCGACTTTCAGAAAGAATTTCCTCCAGAAATGAAATAGTTTGAGAGTACATGTGAGAGAACCTTCACAATAACGAGTCTATATTTAACAATAAAATAAAGTTTCAATCGGTGAAATATCGGTCTTTACCGACTCGGTTGACTTTTTCAACCGATCCGGTTCTGTTCGGTACCGGTTCCAGCTCTGGGCTGGCTTTAGGAAGAAACAGTATTGATACTCTGATTCATCTTTTCGTGTAGAGCCTGAATATGGTATCCTCTTTTGCGTACAAAAAGATTGAACCAATCTTTTTAAGGTTAGAAACATTTTCTTAGCGCTGTAAAGAATTATAAGAAGCTCTACAAAAGCTTCATAAAATTCGCTCATAAACCGCATCTTTGGATTTTGGTTTTCTCTAGTGTGCTTCACTTTATAAATTATTTATTTGAGCTATGTACTAGTCGGAAATTGTGAAAAAAGGCTGAAGAAAGCAGATTATTGAGATACAGTATTTTCCACCGATTATATCATTTTGACATTCTCTTTACTTTATCAGATGCAAGACACCCATTTTTAGAATTTAGAAACGGTCGATGACATTATGTTGCTACGAAATTTTAAAAGAGAATTTTTATCAATATAATTCATTTATTTAAAAAAATAAAGAAATGATTGTAAATGAAAAATTTTCAAATTTTCAAAGAGTAGGGTAGGGCAGAGCTGCATTGCCACAGGGTAAGGTAGGGCAAGGGCTCTGTAAACAGTTACGCTACACATCTCTAGTGAATCAATTAATCAGAAATGTCTTCTTTATTCCTACAAAAATACTTTTGTTTTTTTAATCAAAGTAGGCTTTGGAAACTCGTTTTTCCTTCAGTGTGTGCGTGAAAGACGATTAATGATTGTCAATAATAGCTACTTATTTCTATATTTTATTAATCATTTTATCGTCACCTTTATGACTAGTTGGAAAATACCAACACAACAGTTATTTTGTCTTATTGTTTATTTCTTTAGTGAGTAGTACGCCAAATAGACATTTAACGTTTTGTGCCGCTTAGTCACACTCAACAGAGAATAAATGTATAGAGAAGCAATTTCTACTGAGGTAGTTGTTGAAAGATGAATAACAGGACATTAGTCTTGCATTTTCTTCCAGTAAGGAAAATGTCTGAATCAACCGATGCAACAAAATCTTTAAAAAAATACTCAGGATCTTCTTTTTGGTTCGAAAACTTCGGGAAAACTAAATAAGAGATGTTTACGCTCTCGTGCATCCATCTTGCTCCTGTCCATCGTTCTATAGTTGAATGCTTTAAAGATTCAATTACCAGCGTAAAGAGCTCCGATTGAAAGAAAAAACTGTTATTTTAATGATGAAGATACAAAAGAAATAATGTTAAACATACATAAAGAATTGAATACTGATTATTGAACGATGATGTTCGACTGAACATTTTTGTTACATTATTTAAAGATCCATCAGTAGCATAAATATTTGGCTCTAAATTTAATATTTTACAAGCCATACGATATATATCAACATTATTGAGAGTATCTAGTTCAAATCCTCGTTTAAAATATGGTCCCTTAGACATAAATATGGCTTTCATGGATGGAAAGTCATTGTCCCATCCATGAGTTCCACCATTCCACGATGAAGAACTGTTGGTTGTGTCCTTTAAAAGTTAAAGGTTAATGAACAACCACGTTTTATTTCAGTGTATAACTCACTCCAGAGAATATTATTCCATCTTCATTTGGTAAGACGTCATTCGTATATTACATAGCCAGCTGCAAAGGAATATGGTCCTTCTTGGTGGAATGCAAAAGAGAAATAACATAATATATGGTTGTAGCTTATGACGAATATTTCGCCGAGCCGATATAACTGTTTAGAGTAATGAAAACGTTCGGGCATGGTTTCGCGTGTGAACACGGTTACATTGGGTATACCTCTTAGACCTGCAAGCACTTCCTCGGTCTAGAAAAAGGAAAGATTCGCATTTTATATTATCACTTGTGCAATTCATAATGAAAGATACTTTATCCGGTTTTGGATTAACATTAAAAGTAGCACCAGTGGTATAATAATCATCAATCATTGATTTATCGATGTACCTTTCATAGAAAGGTTTAATTGTTCTTTTAACATTTGCCATTCCCTAAATACAATAAAATCCCTTAATCGCAAGACAAGCTCTAGAAGAATAAAATGTCTATATAAGTTTATGCACACCGGGATATAGATGGTATGTCGAGGAGTGGAATGCATAATTACTATACTATCTTACGAGGAAAGGACACCAAGTGGCAAATCGCTTTTCAGCCATGAGCAAGTGGGCAGTAGGTAATCAAATATGCTGAATCCGAATATGGCATCCGTTTGGGCTGATGGGCCTCGTGATACCGGGTCTCTGGAAAACCGGTTTCCCAGAAATCCCCTAAAATCATACTAGTGTTTCTTAACATGTTAGAATTTTAGCCCGTACGTTTTGCATCAAAATGAGACATCTCCCAGCTTTACACGATATTTCTTTGCAAAGTTACAGAATTTACAAGAAAAGCCCTAAATCAATTTTTCCTTGTTATTTCTGTAGCTCTGAGCTGACAATGAACATTTAGGGCTTTTCTTGTAAATTCTGTAACTTTGCAAAGAAATATCGTGTGAAGCTGGGAGATGTCTCATTTTGGTGCAAAACGTACGGGCTAAAATTCTAACATGTTAAGAAAC